>JAMKCH010012774.1:0-40007 GCA_023653785.1 Ophioderma brevispina
ATAAACATTTTTTTTATTAAAATGGGCCGACTCGCCACGCTTATCCCTCGCTGTTTCGAAAAACAATCATGGTGGCTTTTTACAAATCATATAAAATTTAAAAAAAAAATAAATAAACCAGTAAATAAAAAAATAAGAAATAAATACATACTTAACAAACATGTTTCAGTTTTAAATTTGCTTTAATTAATTATTCAGGCAATATCGCGCCTAATAAAATCTGGACACAACCTTTCCAGGTTGAACATGATTGCCCCCCCCCCCCTAAATTTTATAGGGGGCGTCCGAAAACTGGACATGCGCCAAAAATTCCTTTCCAGTTTTCGGACAGTTCATGCATTCGGCTGCTGCGGTAGAAAACCGACAATGGACCCCTGCCAGCAAAAAAAATACATAGTTCCATGAACACATAAAGGTAAAAATTAATTTTTTGTGAATTGTGCAAAATGCACGACCTCCTGAAAGTGATCACCTCACGGGCCGTATTACCGCCTACCATCATAATTAACATGTTTTTTATATTAAAAATGGGCCGACTCGTCGCCCTCTTATCCTCGCTGTTTACGAAAGACCACAACACATAGACGGCTACCAGGTAGCTTTTAAATGCATGTATGTTTCGGTCTTTAATTTGATGGATTAAAAGTAGTGTTGAATTTAAGAAATGAAACCACATTTCTCAAAACATACATCTGTCCGAAAACTGGCAGTTTCCGATAATAGGGCGGCCTACCTACCGTTTATTTTTGGCGCTTCTTTTTCCGCCACATTGAAAGCAACGGTTTTAAATGACCGCCACCGGGACGTTGTGTTCCTTTTGATCATTACGAATAAAGCACAATCATTATATATGCGCTTTATTCCGTACAACTTAAACACAACACCCGAACCCGATTTCCGTGACCCCCCCAACCCGCCCTGCTACGTGGGCCGGGCCTATACTGCGAGCTGTGCACGTTTTGTATCAGCTTGTATCTTCTATTAAACCTTTCTGAATGTGTAAGACACTTGCTTTGTATGTTGATTTATTCATCATCATGTACAATCATCTCAGAATAGATTTAGCTTTATTCCGTAGCTTTTTTATTCTTCCCGACATAATGGACTTGTAGGCCTATATCATCATATACATTACTTGTGAAATTAAGGTTTAGATAGAATTAGGTTAGGGAAATGGGTGACCCTCAAAACCCTGACCCTAACCCTACCCCTAACCCCTACCCCTAACCCCTAACCCTAAAATATAATCAACATCAGCAATATCGTATGTAGAAGGCTGGCTATCGGTACCTACTTTGTTGTTGACTTTTTACGACCCTAAGCCTATCTCATCAAATATTACAACATAGAATACTCCGCACCTAGCTAAATCAATTAAGGATAAAGTAGTAAACAAATAGGTCTCCCATAATCTCATAATTGTTATTTCAAGGTTTACTATAACCTCAGATTACCAAAACCAAAAACTAGGTCTACCTTGCGACTTTTCCTTGCCTTCCTTTCAAAAAACTGTTTAACTAAAAACCTACCTTCTTTTCCCCAACAAAACTACTTACCCACACCCCCCTTTTGCTATAGCGGCTATAAATCCCCCCAAAGAACCACCCTTTTTCTCGTCCTCCGGCGGGTGTTAATTCTAATGTGAGCTTTTCGACACTATCTATATACTCCTCAAATAGGTTCTCCCGCCTATACTTAACACCGTGAAAATCGGCGTTTGTTAACTTATTTTGAGGAATATATATATACTTCCTCAATAGGTCTACCTCCTATACTTAACACACAAAAAAATCCGCATTTGTAGACCTATATGAGGAGTATATATAGCGTGTCCCTACGATATATACTCCTCAACTAGGTCCCCCGTTATAGACTTACACACATAAAAATTGGGTTTGTAGACCTGTTTTGGGGATTATATAGACGGCAACCTTAATGATAATTCCACAAACATTCCACGTCATTTAAAAAATCGGAATGAATAAAGTTTATTTTTTGGCACTTTTCCGCCATATTGAAAGCAACGGTTTAAAATATCAGACCCCGTCACCGGGACGGTCGTATTCCTTTTGAATCATTACGGAATCAAGCACCTCATTATTAGGGGCGCTTTATTCCGTTACAAACATAAACACCCGACCGATGTTCCGTGACACGCTGCGGACGTGGGTCGGGCCTATACCCTGTGCACGTTATTGTATCCTTAATATTAAACCTATTATGGACTTGTAAGACACTTGCTTTGTATGTTGAATGATTCATTCAAGCCCCCGTGTTCATCACCAGTACAATCCTTCAGATAAGATTTAGCTATATTCCGTCGCTTTCGTTTATTCTTACTGACATAATTGGACTTGTCGCTTATATCAATCATAACATTAATTTAGTAAAATTAAGGTTAGATAGAATTTTAAGGTTAGAGGAAATGGGTTGACCCTAACCCCTAACCCCTAACCAATCCTAAACAAACCTACCCCTACCCTAACCCTAAACCCAACCCCTAACATACTGGTCAACCCGCATTCGATAATGTAGAAGCTTATGCTCTTCGGGGTACCTACTTTGTTGTTGACTAACTGACCATATAGGCCTATCTCATCAAATATTCAAAAATAGAATCTCCACACCTAGCTAAATCAATTAGGATAAAGTGTTAAGAAAAAAACACAAATAAGGTCTCCATAATCTCATAATTGTTCTTTCATTTCAATGTTTACTATATACCTCGATTACCAAAACAAATAGGTCTACCTTTGCGACTTTTGCCATCCTCCTTCCGCCTTCCTGTTTAACCACCTTCTTTCCCCACAAAACTACTGTACCCCCCCCCCTTTTGCCTATAGCAGGCTATAAATCCCCCAAAAGAAAACCCCCTTTTTCTGGTACTACCGGAACGGTGCTAATTCTAGCTAATGTGAGCTTGTCGCCACATATATATACTCACTCCTCAAATATACTTAACACACCACGTAAAATCGCGTTTGTAAGTTTAGACTATTTGAGGAATTATATACATTCCTCAAATAGGTCTCCTCCTATACTTAACACACGTGAAAATCGCGTTGTAGACCTATTTTGAGGAGTATAATATAGTGTCACTACTATATTCTCCTCACATAGGTCTACCTCCTATACTTAACCAAACGTGAAAATCGCTTTTGTAGACCTTTTGAGGATTATATCTATAAGAGTGGAGGTCTATATTAACAGACAATTGTTTCAGTAGTGAAATGTGCGGGCGAATTTAGTATTCTTTTGGCCAGCCACTTAAAATTCGGCACTCTAACAATGCGGTTTATTCCTGTTACGTTGCGAATTCGTAGCCGTGGCAGAATACTAAATTCTTTCCAAATGTGCTCACATTATGATTTTTTCTATGCTTAGAGATACAGTAAACATACGCTTTTTACTGTTAATATTGTCTGTGGAGCCCCCGTGTTACATCATTGAATTTAAGATGTAAATCTATGCCCTTTGCTAAACCCACTTTTCAGCAAGCTAGGGGTCTCTTTTTTTTGGTAGACTCATTTGAGGAGATTGCCATCCCTATTTGTCCCTTATATACCCTAGACTGAAATTACATAACTCACCCATTTCCGGCCAAATTCCTCGTTTTTGGACCAAAATATACGTCAAATTCCACTCAACTGAAGAACTGCACTTCCCCTCACCTGTTACCAGAGCCTGTGGCCCTGAAAATGCAGCTAAAAATAGATCAGTTTGCTCTGGCTTCTCGTCAGGCTCGTCGACATCTGCTAGGACGCCACCAATTGTCAGAAAAAGCAGCCAAGTATTTATGGCTGCATACCAAATTGGTGTGTGTGGGGTACCTTCACTTCGTTACTCGCCTACCAGTTGCCTACCCTGGGTCAAACTTTTGATACTTTTGGTGCACAATCAAACTAATGTCCAATCAAAATGGCCATAATGGGACCAGTGGCATTTGACACACTTTTGACATAGTTTTCTTGACATATGTCAAATAATATGTCAAATGAAACCATTTGATATACAGTTTTGACATATGTCAAAAATCTTATGTCAAACTGTGTCAAATGACGGTCCCAATTCTGATCATTATTGATTTGACATAGTTTTGATTGTGTCAAAATTGTCACAAATTTTTGGTAATCATTGATACAGTTTTTGACCACCTGTAAAATCATGTGACATAGTTTTGACATATCAATGTCATGTCAAATAGAAACACTTTGAATACAGTTTTGACCTATGTAAATGGTATGTCAAAACCTGCCAAATGATAATTTCCAATTCTGATCATATTTGTTTTGACATAGTTTTGATTGTGTCAAAGCTGTATCAATTGTATGGTAATGAAACGAATAAATGCCGTCTGAAGCACTATCATGTGCCTGTAAAAACATTTGACGTGGTACAAACCTAAACTGTCACATCGGTTCTATTTTTTTGCTAATCCAAACTACGATCATCGCCAGTGGCTGCCTTTGAGAGACCTGTACGTTGTTTCCCCGATGTGTCATCCATGACATTTTATATTTCAGCAATGTAAAATGTATTTTTGCTCTTATTATGAGCCAAATTTTATGGAAAAAGGTCCTTCAGGAAAGTGGTTTTCATTTTTTTTGGTGGGAGAATTGGGTGCTGCGTTGCAAAATCGTTTTTGGCCCCCCCCAAAAATGTTGCATATGTACAACGTGGATTTTCCATTTTTCCTGTTTATGTGGTCATGTTGATACCCCAACAGTGACGAGTATTTGTTTAAAAACGTTCCTGCCACAGTGTGGGTTTTTTCACAGGGGGTCCATGAAATGGGTAGTAACACAACCACCCTTAGACACTTAGTGTTAATAAAAAGTGATAAATAGTAAATGTATACTAAATGACCCACCAATAATGAAAGATTTAAAAAAAAGAGATTTTACCGCTCTACTTATATAGCAGTAACACCTACAAAGCATGGACCTTTGCCGCAGGCCCTACTGCATCCGATCTCAAAGCCGCACTAATTAAGTCACTTCTAATTTTTTTTATTATTATTCTGGCTTACTATTTTTTTTCATTATAATTGGATATTTAATAACTTTTTTTTAATTACACGTAAATTAATTTGTCTTGGAAATTCGGTATATTGTCATGTTTTTTAGCCAGCAAATTCCCTTTCAGCATATGTAATTAACTTGCCCCTATTTTACTGAATGATACCCAACTTTTTTTTAGTTTTAGATGTAATTTTATACCATTTTTCCCAGTTTTTTTACGTTTTGTGGAAGACCTGTTTTTGCCGGGAAAAGCTGTAAGCCTGCTTTTAAAAGTCAGTCCATGACATTGTAATTATCAAGATTTAATTTATGAGTTTTTTTTTTTTTATAATTTTACCACAATTTATTATAAAAAGAGTGTACATGTACTTGGATATAAGGAGAGTCCATGTACAATTATGGATGTAATACATTGAGTGTAGTGCCTTTAAATTTTTGACACAGTTTGTGTTTTGGCATCCTCAGACTTGCAGCTCAAAGCTCAAGCATATCACAAACAGAAATTTATGTTATGAATCATATCTGGGAGGTTGTTGACTGCCAGCGTGATAAAAATTGGCGGTCATATTCCCATTCTGATGTTTAAAAAATAGTCTAAATTTTGATCATATTTTGTACAATATTTAAAAACATTACAAATACAAATTACAAGGTAAGAATTTAACCGCGAAATGGTCGAACAATTATAGGCAAAATGACCGGTTAATCCAGACTCCATGAATCAATCGTATCTGTTGGCTCTACTCCTCCTAGTGGCAGTCGCTGATCTCAGGCACCCTCGTCGCACTTTTCGCTATGCAGCCCTCGAATGTTACACAATGGTAGATTCAGTTTCTCCGTCAACTGAGTAACACACATAGAGCTACATGACCCAGGCTATGAGCGGGGTTGAAGTACTAAACCAAAAGCGCAATGAAACCAACCACTTGCCTATCTTTATTTGGTGAAGTAAGTACGGTATATGATGTGCTTTTGCTCAGGAAACCCGTCGACAATTTTTTCCAACGTTTTCTGATATTGGTGGTCAGCACGAAATATAATTTGTAAAAGCAAATACAAAACATGACTGATTTGTCTTTCATGCCTGAAATTGCTGCAACTCATATTACTCCGTAGACACAACTTGCATGATTTTTCTTCAAATGCAATGTTCTCCCAATTGACATTTCCAAAACAATAGGTTTATGTACATGGTTACGGTGAAATGGTGATGTTTATTGCATATAAATTTTCTCAGGTGTATATCGCATCTCAGAGTTGGAATTGGAACCACAATTTGACAATGATACGTACAAAAGCTATACCAACATCCTGCGACCAAAAGCATGAGAATAGTCTAACTGTATATGCAGGATCCACTGCATACCCAGCTGACAAGTATGGAATGTTAATAAGTTGGCAACTCGAGGTGTAGTGACGGGTCCGGGATGCCTAGATGATTTCTTGCGTTGTCTCCTATATCGCTTTGTATAACTGCAAAAAATTAGCTGTATCGCTTGATAGACTCTGATGGTATCACTTCATGTGGCTCCTTTTACATGCAGTGCATGCATGCCCTTCTTGTACCACATTTGGGGTTTTATCAAGCTTAAGATGAACTGGTAGTTCTCAAGCAAAATTACTGCTTTCCCCATCTACGTCATGCCCTGATACACCCTGAATACGTCCTGGGTTCATGTATGATGATATCCGAGGTCAGTTTCCATGTACATGCAAACTTCAGTGTCACTTGCAATGACTTGATGCATGTGCACTGCCATGCCACCTTATGCTAGTCCACATTCCTGGAGGTCCAATTTCACAATTTGCTGATGAGTTTCACTACTTCACATGTACCGAGGACATGGTATTTCGGAACTTCCTGTGTGGCACCATTGAAAACCTGCCATACTAGGCCTAAGGTAATGAACCTCTACTACTTAGTGTGCAATTGGACCTAGGCCCAATAAAGCTCCCAGTATGTTTTGGTTTACCATGAGACTCCCTAGCATCTCAGTATGTTTGCGTGAGTGTTCTCTAATAACGATGGCATGGTAGGATCAAGCAAAATTATAGGCCAACTGTTAAATACGTTTGAATGGGTGGAACGGACACCAACAACCGTATGTCATGACTTATCTTACAAAACTCAGAATGTTAACACAACTAGTGGACAGCTTAACAAGAAATTATAGACAAAACATAGAACGGGCTTTAATTGAAGATGTGAGAGTGGGTATTATGTTACCATACGAATATTACAATTTTACAAGACCAAATGAAAACTCATCCATCCCAATTACATATAAAAACTAGAACAAGGGGGCCTAGCCAAACATGCTATAATTAGACCATCTTGGAAATAGGCCTATTAAATATATATTTTACAGGTTAGGCCTATTAGTTGGTAGAATGAAGGCTGCGTATAATAATGGAAAATTTAAACAAGTACAAGATAAATGACGGAAGTCGCAATTCTATAGTTTGTTTCCATTCTTAACCACTCAAAGGATAAGGTATTTTCATACATTAGTGGATGGGGGTGCTCTGGAGCCCTACATCAGAAATACATTCCCATTGGAATAATTCTTCAAATCCAAAGATAGAGACAAAAAATACCTAAATTAAAAAAAAAAAAAAAAAAAATATGATCGGTTTAGAAATTAGGGGTGCCCAATTTGGACTGAAAGTAGCCATTTTGGCCGCTTTCTCCACAGTGATGCCAATATCTGCAGTTAAAACAATGATTTTTATGAGTTGTCACGGCACTATCACTCAGTGATCCAAGAGTCATAAATTATCTTTCCAATTGAAAAAATGACAGAAAATTGAAGAAAAAGCAGAAGGGTTCAAAGATACGAATCTCACTTCAATTACGATGTTTGTAGTAAGGGTCCGTGCGCGTGCGGACAGTAAGACTAAAAATCAAAGGTTGGCCTTATTACGTTGCTTCCGGTCTTAATCATTTCAGAAGAGGGTCTGGTAGGACACATGAAACTTGTCACAGACATGGAAAACATCAGATGTTGATGATTTTTTTTCGATTTTTCTGATTAGCACATCATGATAGTGCCCTTTAAGATAGACCAAATTAAATTATATATAACAATACAATGGGTGCTGATACTTTTAGAATTTGTGTGGTGCCCGTTCGGACCCTGTATTTCCCCATTCGTTTTGTTACATGGAAATGAATTATCATCAATCAATCTATTTATCTATCAAAGAATACAGCAAAAAAACAATATGATAAATAATTATGTTAAATAAATGAAGTACATTGAAAAATTAATCGTTACAATATTACACATAAAAAATTAAAAAAAAAAAAAAAAAAAAAACATCAAATTACATAATTTTATTATCATTCATTATTATTTCAGGTTTAAAAAAAAAAAAAATAACAGGAATAATCGTTGAAATGTGAGTGGATTTAAATATTAAGACAGTACATACATTTCTTTTTAAAATATGTTAAATTAACTATAATTAAAAAAAATAGAATGGGCATTATTAAACCAAATATACACACGTAAAGTATTCAAATCTCACATTCATGTACACACACAAACAGACACATACACCAAATACCCAAATTCGCAACACACGTATACACGTACGCGAAAGCACCCGTTTATCGCGCAAAGTCCCCGAACGCCCCCCCCCCCCCCCCCCCCCCCCCCCCCCCCCCCCCCCCCCGATTTCCTTAGGGCATCTAATTCCTATAAAATTGGGGGTACCACGCGATAGCTTAGTGTTTTATATTCTATTGGTATCAAATTGAGTACAACATTCGCAATATGAAGCCACTACTATGACGTCATAGTTGAGGACTGTATCAAAATAGGGTGGGAAATTGATATTCGCAATTTTTACTGACTCAAAACAAACTGTTTTTGGAACTTAAGAGGCCCATATCTCAAAATGAGCCAGTTATCGGCCCTGCACAGAGCTAAATATGTTGAATGGACTTTTTTGTTGCCTGCCAGATCAACCAAGCATGGAAGAATACAATACATGAACATTACTGTAACAAATTTCATTACTAATACTATATAAAAAATTTTTTATTCTCTGCATGCTTGGGTGGTTTGGAGGAAGGTCTGGCCCAAGATAACCTTTGACCTGCCGTTGCAAAACCATATAGGGCCCTTGTACAGAGCTGACTAAAATTATGTTGGAAATGATGGACTTTTTGTTTGTACTCAAGATAACCCAAGACATGAGAAGACTACAATTACATTGCACATGGTTCACTGAACTTTCAGTTATTTCTGAAGGTGATTCTTTTTATTCGGCATGCTTGGGTTTGTTCTGGAGGCAGGTTGAGCCAAGATTTTAATCTATTGACCTGCCGTGCAAGCGCCCTATAGGCTAATTTCTCACTCACAATTTTCAATCTACACGGACCATGGTATCCAAATACCTAACAACTAAGCTAATGCATGTTTAAGATTCAAATTGGCTAATTTTTGCTCATTTACAAACTTTTGGTTAAAAACTAAATTTGGTCCACAGCAAAAGCAATTATTTATTTTTTTTTCTATTAGTAGCACGTAGGCTTAAACATGGTCAATTAGATCGGGCATGCCATAAACAACATAGCACGGAGGAAGCCTTTGAGTACTTTAAGTGCCCATAAATGGAAGATGAAAAGGATTTTTAAATCCATTCACCATATCCCAACAACAGAGTAGATAATGTATAAGATGCGTGTTACACATCGTAAGGTCACCCACTGTGTTACCAATGTTATTTGGGCATAGCTTGACCACAATGTAGTATGGGATTTATGATTAACGATTCTTTCACCGTGGTTACAAAATGAGGTGCTAATCTTAGAGATTAGATCATGCGATAGATTTCAACGTACCCATAACGCAGTCGATGAGGTATTTTAAGACTGCATCATGTACAGAGGAATGAAGGTACAAGCTTTAAAACTATACAGCGTTATGGACCAAATGAATAATGTATATGGGATAGACTCGTGCTTACAACGTGGGACATCTCGCAAACGAGCTAGGACGTAAGATGTGCGATTTTCCATTTAGGTTTCGGGGGGTTGCAAAGCGACAACCCAATCAAAATTTCTTCTTAAAAATACATCATACGTATTCTCCATCACAAATATCCCTATATTCCCTTTAATTATAAAAACAGGTTATATATAATATGATTTACAACAGTAGAAGAATTCAATACCTAAAAAGTATGCCTAGATGCCTAGCCAGTTTTACTAATTAAAAATTACACCCTGCACCAAGTAGGAAGCGGAAAGGAACATTGCCACTTGAAATGGTTGATGACACCATCTTGCGAAATTAGGAACACTCGGAGCTAAACATACTTAAGCAGATTTTATTCCTTCTTCAAAACACTTCTTGCTAACCAGATCTCTAGCAAATCATTACGAAATCAGAGGTTTTTCCATTTTCTTCAGATTATTCAGATATATTGCATATTAATCCACATTCATTATACCTTCTCCATACCGTGTCTATCACCCCTACAAAGTCCTGGCAATTTAAGTGGTCTAGCCTAAACAAATAAGTAAAGTAAACCAAAATGCTACACTAGATAGACAACTCGATCGAGACGAAAGCAATAGGTGCGGACGGTGGTGCACTCAGAACAAATAATATTGGATGTAGAGGGTGCCCCACCCAGAGAAGGGCGATTTTTTTTTTTCAAGGATGAGATTACAGGTAGTGCGGATTTAATTGGTGGCAAACATATTGGTCAGACGTGTTGACAGCTATTAACAGATTACTTGTTTACCATTCTGGTACATTCCAAACAATGAAACTTGCACTATAAAGTTTGTGCTACTTAGAAAAGTTCTTTAGTTAATGTAAATATATAATTTGCTTGATAATGCTCATAAGAAGTGCATTTTAATCATCAAAAATAAGTTATCTTAAATTCAATATTGATTGTACTGACACAGGGGGCCAATGTATTGGGCGGTATATTGATATGATAATTGAATAAATATATGTACTTGAATTTAAACTAGCTAATATACTCAAACTTATGTTTTAACGTATTTACTTGAATAAAGATGGCAAATGATTGCAAAAAGTACAATGCCGGGGGGTCAAGGACACACTTTACTTCGAACAACACAATGTAGAACCAACATATTAAGTGACAATTCTTTTTATGCAAATGAATGTAAAAAGAACTTAAAGTATACTAGTATAGGACATAGGTGTAAATCCGGGGGGGGGGATGGGGGGGGAGATATCCCCCAATATTTTGGCTGAGGGGGGATGTCAATACAATCATCCCCCCCCCAATGATGCCCGTCATGTGTTTTGACCAAAACAATAACCTCATATTTTACCTTAATAGTTTTAAAAATGGTAAATTTCCGCGCACTTCCGCGCGCATTTTGTTCTAATAAAAGTTAAGTACAGGACAGAAAGTACTTGCCAAACAAATGAGTGATTTCACTCAATGTTCACTCAAAATTCACTCGAGTGGGATTTGAGTGGGTTTTGAGTGGGAGTGAGTGACGTGAAACTTTGAACCAAAATGAGTGGGACATCATATTGCATGGTAGTTATTTGATTTTGTAGCTTGGAGCACGGGTTGGTGGGTTGAGTGGGATTGGATTGGGGATGAGTGGGAATTGTGTATTTCCACTCAAGTTCACTCCAAACCCACTAGTGGGGGCTTGGAAAGTTCTTTCTGTCAGGTTACTGTACATTTAACAATTTTAGCTTATAAAATGGCCCAAAATTTTTAGCGCGATTCGCGCGGCAACATGTGCAATAATGGATCTTTTTAGCAAACCCCGTTTTTATTCATAAATTTTCCTCAACCCCATCCCCCCCATGTCAAAAAGAAATTTACGCCAATGGTTATAGACTTTCAAATTTGAAAAACTGGCAGTAAATATAAGAATAAAGTAATTCACAAATTGATAAAGTTTGTGATACACTAAAAAAAATCTGGGTTTAGTGTGGGATTAGTCTAGGATTAGTAATTGCAACTGAAACGGATTAATCCTAAATATTGAAATCAATGATTTCTTATAATTACTCCATACATAATTAAAGACTCCAAACTCATCAAAAATATATTATTGCTTTGAGCAATGTTAAACAACACAAATGTTACACCTTAAAGATATGGGGTCCAATGAACTTGACTATTATAAATAAATTAACTCCAATTTCAGTTAAAATGACTCTTTTCGTGTCATATTTAACCTTGTTAAAAATCAGTTTTTTTAGTTTTAACTCAATGGGGTCATTAATTAGCGGTGCATTTTGGACCCATTTTTTTTAGTGTGTAGTACATATAAAGTGCTGGTAAATTGGGCAACAAAAATAGTAAAAAAAACTACTCATTTACAACTTGTTGATGTAATTAATTGATATAATATTAATAATATTATATTTAATATGATTGTTAACGTGTATTGTTGAGGCATACCAGACAACTTAACAAACCATTTAACTTAAAAATATGACAAACAAAACAATGTCGTAGACCTTAAAAGGAAAGTAATTTTAAGTAGTTTTAACACATCAGCGCTTTCTCACTCGAACTATTATAAAATATGATACCAATTTTAACCTGAGCTATTTACACAGTGATAAGTATGTGGACAGGCATTCTGTATTATGCAAAAAAAAAAAAAAAATCAAGAGTGTAGAAAAATTGAGGGTGCATCCTTCAACTCTCTGAACAGCCTTAATTTTCATTAGTCAAACTGATGTGACCTTCTTTTTATTGAGTTTTCTAATCTGTTTCTATATTGCTACTGGATTTTTTAGTATTAGAAAAATGTTGCAAGTCAAGTTGCATTTTAACCAATATTTATGCAGAATCTATTATGTGATTGGTAAAAATTAAATTTTATTAAATTGAGTTAAAACAATAAAAAGAAACAATTAAAAAAAAAAAAAAAAAAAAAAAAAAAAAAAAAAGTGGAATTAAGGCAATATTTTGTACTTTAAACATAAATAAAATAAAATTTTTTTGGGAAAAGTCGGGGGGGGGGGGCTCTTTATTAAACCGTTGCAAACTATAAAATTGTGTGAATAAATGTTTGTTTCACCTACTCAATAAAATCAGATAGGCAACTGTGTTGCACATATTTAAGTAATGTAACAAATTATGATTATGAGTGTGTTATAAAACAATATTCTCAGTTGGAGTCTCTATCTTATCTTGGTACTATTTCTGCCATTTTAACATTGCAACTTACAACATGTATGGCCTATCACACTATATTTCAACTACATGGTTATGTACAACACTTTGGAGGGGACATGGCACAATGAAACTCATCTGTGGGCGGAGTTCAAGGAAAAAGAAGAAGAAAGAAGAACTAATTCACAGAGACCTAGGTGGCTCAAATATGATTGACGGTTGCTTATTTCTACCCTAGTCCAATTTGCACAAAAACCGGAGGAGCTAGAATACTTACGCCATAATATTACAGCATGACGTACCTGCAGCTGATGAATTTTTGCACAATCAGAAAAAAAGATTAATACAGTCTTGCATGTCAATGTTGAATTAAATAGCTGAAAGCTCTTTTCATAGGGAAGATGGATTAACAATGACACAAATATCTCATTCACAGAATAGAAAAATCCACAGCAATTGCTGTATTCAAGGAGTGTGACTGACTGACCGTTGCATTGGCTATTTGAATATGGTGTCAAGGAGGCGGTGAACGGTGTACAAATACCCATAGACGATTCGCATGCATAGTAATGCCGTTGAGCGATGAGATGAATCTGAAAAGAAAAGCCAAAAATGTTTAATCATCGCCGGTTGAAAAATGATCTAATACCACCTTCACGGAGAGGTAAATGCACAATATAGGCCTATATCGGAATGTTCATAAAACGGAAATAATATCCCAACCCTAAATGTTTGATGGCATTCTTTAATCCATTAGAAAAAACAATTACCAACATGTAAAAAATAATAATTTTTAGCTTTCTTTTCAGGATTGACTATCTATGCCATGTTAATAGCGCCACCATGACGATAAGTAACCTAATTTTTATGCAGTTTAATGAGCAATCGGGAATGCGTTAGCGGCGGAAAGCTTCCCCGTCGCCCGGTGATCCATAGTAACGGATTTCATGACAGATCAGTGTGCCGTATGCATCCACAGTTCGTTGATCCGTGTCCTATCCGATTTTTAGGATCCCGGCCTCGGTCAAGGTACTTACAGTAGCTATTAGTGTATGGGGGATATGAACTGTTGGGAATATGTATACTTGCCAATACATAGTGTTGGGCAAGATGCTAATATTACAAAACAATTCTCTGTTGATCAATTGACTTTTTATTGATTTAATTATGAAGTGTAAAACTTAATATAAATTGTGGATATTCAACTAAAATAATAATGTATGGGTAATAATAATTTTAAATATAATCAATCATTCTAAAATAAAATATAATAAATTTATAAGTAGGAATGGCCTGTCGTCTACGATATTTACATGTCCATCCATGTATTAAATATGGTTAAATTGATTAAGTAAACGTGTATTTGATTTGTGTGATGTATACTGAACACAGAAAAGAAACTGGTATATAGTTCTTTGTGTCAGTTAACTTATTTTTAATACCCATTATTTAAGGATTAAATTTAGAATTTATACTTTATTACAATTTATAAATTCTTATTCATAAAAATATGCCGACATTCTGATCTTAAACTGAACCAAAAACAAACTTAAAATTTCTTTTTGTGTATTCAGTATATTGATATTTTTGTTATTTTGTTTGAAAATGCATGTACTCATATGATTTGAAGATGAGAGATGCCTTGAGTGTGTGTGTGGGTTTGTGTATGTTTATAATAAATACAATGGAAAGTTTCACACGGGTGGTAACTAGCTTAATATACAGTTTTTTGTAACACGTCCGGGATTACCAACCCCGCCGGACAGGGGATAGGTTTTTTTTTGTAACCTTGTTTAATTTCTGGGTATCTAAGCAATAACCCTCATCTTAATTTAGCAAGGAGCGGGGTGGTTACCCCCCCCCCAAAAAAAAAGACAAATAAAAGGCTTAAGTGTTAATAACCAGGTAATGGGTTTTCATCCTTTCTGGCCATTTTAAGCACTTTCTTCAGGGAAAAAGCAGAATCATGGAGACTCCTATTCACAGAAGTTAGTGGGCAGCACACTCTTGTCGTGCCCATTCCAAACAAAAATGCGGGGCATAGAAGAATTTTCGGTTGTGGCTCCACCAGTGTCAAAGTTTTTAAATCCTGTTAAAAAAATGATCTTTACCCCTAATACTGTGGTATCTGTAATTGCTCCAATTCTTTTGTGTGGTTTTATTTCATACTTTTGCGCTTGGAACCTCAGGAGAATTCGCGTATACATGTAGATTGTTTATTATTATTATTCCAGTGGTCTCAAAATCATAAAACAGGGGGCTTTCTAAACACCTACTGGCTTTTTAAAGTTTACATCTCAACTTATTTTCAATGGATTTGATTGTTATATGTCAAGACGTGCTTTGACAATTCTTATGTGGGAGTTATGGTTGGCTGACTACAACCTTCCCTGTATATGCAAATAGTTATACATAGGGATGTACCCCACGGATTCCTACAATGCGCTGTGTAAAGATCTCCATTTTTAAGGGACTGGTAAGTCAATGTGCTAAAAAAAACTAAATCCAATTTGATATAGATTGAACACATGCGTGAAAAAAATCCTAAGTCACTTTGATAAGATTGGGACACATTGATAGGGGGGAGGAAAAATAATAAGTACAATTTTATACAGAAATTGGACACACTGGATATTGGAAAAAATACTAAGTCCAATTTGTTATAGATTTGACACCACTTGATATTGTGAAAAAAAATACTAAGTCCCATTTGATACAGATATTTGAACACTTTGATATGGGAAAAAAAAAATTACTAAGTCCAATTTGATATAGATTTTGACACACATGTGACCTAGATTGAACACATGTAATGTGAAAAAAGACTAAGTCCAATTTGATACACTTGTGACCATTAGTATCAAATCCTGTATGATTTTGATTACAAATTTGATAAGAGTTTGATACTGTTCAATATTTGTGGTAAATTTTGGTTGAATAAGATTTGAGTGATTTATATCAAATCATATCAATCTAGATTGACCACATATATAATTTGATTACACTTTTGATACAAATTTGATAAAAAAATTTATCAAGGGTCGAGGAAACACCTCATCTATACCATCATGGACTGACAGGTACACATAGGCCACCAGGAGTACTCGGCAGCTACTCTGGGGTACCTTCAGAGTAATCGCCTACCAGCGTAAGTAGCAACACCTAATCTATACCATCAGGTAAATGACATGGTACACATGAGGCCCACCAAGAGGTAGGAGTTACTCGACAGCTACTCGGGTATTGTTCAGAGTTTCTAGCCTCCCAGGTCAAAAATTCCAGTTGATCCGGTTTCAACGGGAACCGTTGAAATACAGTTGAATATCCAGTTGAAGCAGTTGAATCGGTTGATTCCGTGACGGACAATGGAACAATTTTCAAAACATAGGTTTTGTAAGACCAGTTGAAACTCATAGTTAAGACCAGTTTACAAAACAGTTAAAAAACAGTTGACCAGTTAGTTCCGTCACGGAACATGGAACATCTGTCAAAATGGGGATCTCAACTGGAATTTTGACCTGGGAGACAGCTGCCTAGTATGCAACACTTTGGTCCATAGAGGGTGCATATACATTGAATTGTAGTTACTCTTTTCTGATCTTGTTCAGCTAGTAATAATATTTGAGTCAAATCACCAAGCACCCAATACAGTTGACGTTTTGTGTAAACAAAATTGACGAAAATGGCAACAACCATCATTATACCATCATGTGACTTGTACCTGGTACACATGGAGGTCACGAGGGTAGGTAGAGTACTCTCCAGTACTTTGGGGGTACCTTCACAGTTACTACGCTAACACAGACTGCTAGTATGCAGCACCTCCATCTATACATAATGTGAATGGAACATGGTACACATTGAGGCCACAGGAGTACTCGGCAGCTACTCTGGGGTACCTTCAGAGTTATCGCCTACCAGCTGCCTATATGGCCAAACACATCTCTATTACCATCAGTAACTTGACATGGTACACATGGAGGTCACCAGAGGTTAGAGTTACTCTCAAGCTACTCTGGGTACTTCACATTTACTCGCTACCAGCTGCCTCGTATGCAACACCTAATCTATACCATCAGGTAACTGACATGGTACACATAGAGGCCACCAGGGAAACCTCGGCACTACTATGGGGTACCTTCAGAGTAACTCGCTACAAGCTGCATAGTATGAAACCTAATATATACCATCAGGTAACTGACATGGTACACATGGAGGTCACCAGCAGAGGTAGAGATTAGAGTAATCGCCAGCTTACTTTGGGGTACCTACACAGTACTCGACTACCAGATTGCTAGTCCCGTGCCTAGTCCTAGTATTGCAACACTTTGGTCCATAAGGGATGCCACAACATTTGCATTGTTGTTTACTCTTTCGGGTCTTGTTCAAAGCTTAGTACTAATATTTGAGTCAAATCATCACCAAGCACCAAAACAGTATATAACATAATTTGTGTAAAAAGAATGTGACCTAAAATGTCATTAATGGATAAGAATTGTCGGTGGCTGTAGGTAGTCTTTATAAAACATTCTGTAAATCAGTGATTGGATTTTTTGTCATTTCTGCATTTTGAGAAAGCATTGTGCTTGAAAGATTTAGTAATTGGCATGTTAATTTCTGTTGTTAACAAATTTTATGTTGTTTTTAAAGATAAGTGACCAAAAATCCGCAACATGAATTGCAAGTACATTTTGTAATTTTGCAGAAAGTTTGTGTGTGTGCTTCATAGATAGAACTCTGGAATATTCTAAAAAAAAATGATCCCTAAAATTAAGTTGACCCTGTTGGTGCATTTATGCATTATGTGCTAACACAATGGGCAAGTGCATTGTCACAAGTTAGAATTGGTTTACAAGGACATTAACATGGGGAAATCACTTTAAAATGACACCAAAATTAGAAAAGATGCCAATCGGTATAATTTTTTGAATAAGGATCTCAGATGTTAGATGCCAGGCCTCTAAATTTAATGGAGGCTGGGGACTTGTTTCAGGTTTTGCAGCAGGTAGCATAATGCCTCCTAATAATACTGTATATGGGTTAATTTTTATATTGCATGTATATAATCCAGTTAAAATAAATTTACTTTTGTGATTGAGAAATCCACCACAATAACAAGGTTTTGTCTCTGATCATGGTTATTGTGTGTCTGATGTGATTTCTGATAGAATGTCGTATCATTTTCAAATTATACAAACACCTTTCACAATAATAGCAACCGCCTCTCTTTTATTCATATTTTTTTTGCTGGTTGTGAGAATATGTACTCTACAAGCTGCATTGCCAATCATTTTCTGCTATTTTTGATGGACCTAATTAAAGATAGTCACACCTCTATCTACGCACCACACACTCGCACACAACACATCACACACACCACCACACACCCGCAACACACCCACAACTTAAAATGTATATTTGTTTACAAGATATAAGTGTTTGGTTAGATATGGGATGTGAGGAAAATCAGGGTCCCTATATCCTAGGTAATCTCACTGTAAGGGGTGGGGGGGGGGTGTATGCGCTTAATTTGGGTTTAGGGTTCTCAGTTTCAGTGAAAAGCTATTATGACAGGGACTAGTTTCTTGGGGAAGGAAATATCCTGAATGAGACAAATTTTCAGTAAAATTATACCCTCTAACGAGACCTATTTCAAAGCATGTAGAAAAATATACCTTAAAAACCATTATCTGAGAAATAACAACTTTGTACTGTAACCTATACAAAATCAAACAGTCAAAAATATTGATTTAAAAATATTTGTTTTACATTTTCCTATTTTAATCTAAAAACACAAAAAATAACACATTTAATTTAATTTGAACCCCTAGTGGGGACTAGGGAGATTATAAAGGACGCACACCACTAAATAAACGCTCTATTGAAATGCACGTAAAATACCACATCGCGCCCTCTGAATTGCACCCCGCGTGACATATTTTGAATGTTTTGATCCCATTTCCCTATAGAGACACAACTGACATTCAAAGAATTGCAATTTTTGATGTTTCTATCAAGATGGAAAACTTTATATATCTTCAATGCGAGCCACCCCCTTTGGCTATGGTTCTTTGATTTTTTAAAAATAATTCTCAGATGACTTTCCGTTTAGTGCTCAAGGGGGGTACATGGAGCCCCCACTAAATTAACTCATAAGGCTTAGCTGAAATGCATTTAAAAGTCAGATAAATTTCGCCGAAAAAATCCCACGCATAAAGCGGCCAGTGAGCGCGAAAACAAATGTTTTTGGGGGTCCCATAGGACCCCCCCCCTTTGGGTCACTAATGTTAATGGGGGCCAGCAGAACGGTCCTTAACTCTAAATTACATTTTTAGTAAATTAGCCACCTGTTTTCTTAACTCTTCAAATCTACTCTTCAAATGGAACCGTCTTCATAGCAAACGAATTGATGGCATTTACATATACACTAATTCTTTGGTTTGCATTGTAGCATTATTCCAACCCCAATAACATTGTGCGTTGTATCAAATGTCAAAATATTGGAATAATTAAATTGGAATTGGAACTGCCTCAAATTTACGGTCCAATTGCCATTTACTGTCAGAAAACAAACCAGTCTACCATACAGCAATCATGTTTGGTATTTGAAAGTTTACAATCGATGATGTAATGCATTCATACCATCATCATCAATTCATCATCATCAGCTATGCAGTCCACTAAAGGGTGCATTGGAAGTTTTAAATTCTTGGTTCTTTCCCTGATTGCTGATAGTGTTCTAGGCCAGTAAACATGAATAAGATTTGTCCTTCCCAGTCGCATTCTAAATTTTTTTAGTGGAGAAATGATTTTAAAAAGGCAAAATGGAATTTTTAACGCTGACTTTTTAAAGGTAAAATGAATTTTTAAAGGCAATGACATTTTAAAAGTAAAATTGCATAAAAAGTAAGCAATTAATGGGGCGTAGGGAGCAAGTGAGTGAAAGGCGTAACTCCGGGGAGGCATCACTCTGCATAGAGTAAAAACCAGAGAATTATGTGTACTTGTTAGTGTCACTGAACACTGTCCACGTACCCCTTAATATAAAACTGTTAGCCACAACCCTGATTACCTACTGCCAACTGCAATTATTGCCATGTGTGCTAGAATTGCTTAAAGTCCTGATTGCTATCACATGTCTCTTAT
The DNA here is from genome assembly GCA_023653785.1 of Ophioderma brevispina. Taxonomy (NCBI): domain Eukaryota; kingdom Metazoa; phylum Echinodermata; class Ophiuroidea; order Amphilepidida; family Ophiodermatidae; genus Ophioderma; species Ophioderma brevispina. Next base: position 20,316 of record JAMKCH010012774.1, read on the forward strand.
GGTGACAACCAGCGACCCATGGCCCCATCTTTTATCAGACAATAAGGAGGATGCTGATTCTGATTATGTGGTGGCCATAGTAACAGGAAAACATAAGTCCCTTGTATTTGACAGGTAATTTATGGGTTTTCCATACTGTACTGAGAAACCCCTAGGTTTGCCTGTTCAACGTCCAATGTCAGAAATGTCTCCTCTATAACCAGTTGTGGACTAGTTTTGTAAACAAGAAATGCGATTTTCTACTTTGAGGAGGTCCTCCTTTGGGTCTTTCCTTTGGGTCCAACAGGTCCAGGCTGTCCATCTGTACCCTTTTGTCCATCTGCCCTGCCCTGCCTTCCATTCCCCCAGGTCCTACCTTCCCTGGCAGGCCCGTCAGTCCATGATCACCCCGTCCACCACTAGTGCCCCTGTGGCCAGGTGGCCCCTTTCATCACCGGGACTCCAATTGGATCCTACCTCCCCTTGTTCAATTCCCATCTCCGCCTTTCAGCCGTCCTCGTCCGTAAGCCGTGGGAGCCTGGATTCCTGCTGATCCGGTACTCCTGGCAAGAGCCTGCCGCCCTGACAACATGACATGCATGTGTCAGGTTGACTTCCAACGGTGTACTGATGACAGTGTACCAATGATATGAAGAGCTAAGATGAAAACTGGAGTTAATGTTGCCATGTTAACAACCTAGGACTAATGAAAGAGAAACACACAATTTAGACGGATATGTTTGATGACAAGCTCTCTTAGAGTAGCAATTCTATTCACTTAGGGGTCATTGGAGGTCAGGCTGTGTACTCACCATTCAGTCTTTGGTCATTGGTTCTTATGATCATTGAGTGACCATGAAGCACCATATTGCGCAGAAAATATCATTTTTAAGATAATTAACCTAACGGGTCAACGGTCATATCTGGGTCATTAGAAGGTGAATCTCTGTAGCCTCAGATCTTTAAGCCAATGAGTCTTTGAAAAGTATGATATACAAGGCCGTTCTCAAACCACTAGTGTCTCCTGCTTTCACAATGTTTTACTACAAACCAGTTTATGACCATACAATCATTTGAATGATTGATGACCCCAGAGGAACCTTGAGAAGGAACCTTGAAAACTTTGGTTTTCAATGTTGACTACAACCACATCAGTTGCATGACCATACAACCATGTAGTTATTTGACGCTTAGATTACCCCACTTTATCTTGAAATGACCTTGAAACTACTTTTTGTAACCGAATGTTGACAACACCCCCAAGTTTCATGACCATGCAACCATCTGATTTCACTTTGGTTTGACCTTGAATAATCCCAAGACCTTGAAATGACCTTGGGCAATTTAGGTATCATAGTTGACTACATCCATGTTTCATGAACATACAACCATGTGCCTGAGTTGACCTTGGATGACGCCAAATGACCTTAAATTGACCTGCATTTTTTGCAGGAATGTTTGACCACATCCACTAAGTTTCATGATTCCTACCAGTAACCACACCGTATTTAAGGTCAGCTGGAAATTCCCGTTTGTGGACCATCTATTTTAATGCAAATATGTACTACTTTTAGCAATATAAGAATGCCCAAAATCTACTCAAGATTGCAAAATGCCCTGCCTTTGGGCATTGATACTTCTGACCAAGATTGGTGATCTTGGCATTTGATCCGTGGCTGGCATGCAAACAAATTTATAATTTTTCAAACAATGCCATTGATCCACATAACCTTTGACCCCAATCTGTGTACATGTACGTCATATGGCCCTTGTGTTAGTGCTTATATTGACCAAGTTTGGTGATTGTTATATTTGGATTGTGGCAGAAAAACAAACTGGTATATTTTCAAAGAATGCCCTTTTAAATGCCCACATGAACCTTTTACCACCCAATTAAAGTACAACCTATATGGGGCTTTTTGGTCAGTGGCTTATACTGACCAACTTTTGGTGATTGGTAGCATTTCATTTGTGGCAAAATCAAATAATAGCTTTTCAAAGAAGCCCCTTTAATCGCCCCAAATGACCTCTCACCAAAATTGGAGTACACCACATCTGAACCTTGGGGTGGTGGTCCCTCTGATCTCATTTGGCTGCATTGGCAAATCAGCATTTGGGACATTAGATAACAATAACAAAACTTTGTGATCACTTTCCTTCACTCTCTGTCTGCCAAGTTGACCTCATGACTTTGACCTAGATATGTGACCTTCAACCCTACCAATATGCATGTGTCTATTGTTGACCGTATGACCTAATTTTGGTGACAAATGAAGTTAAGGTGCTCACTCACAAGCAATCTGAAAAGGTTAACTGAAACTTTAACATGGATTTGAGCAATAATCGCCAATAATTGGTCAGCTATGCATTTTATAAAAAATTGTGTAAGTCACACAGTGATAAGCACAAATAAGCACAAAACTCATAGACCAGTTACTTGGGACTTTGTACTAAAAAATCCATCCAATTTATCATTATTTTTAGTTTTCAGACCGCTGATTTAGGACAAATGACCCCTGATGTAGGACAAATGACCCCTGATGTAGGCCACATGACCCCTGAATTTAGGGCACATGACCATGATTAGGGCACATGACCCCTGATGTAGGTCACATGACCCCTGATGTAGGTCACATGACCCCTGATGTAGGTCACATGACCCCTGATGTAGGTCACATGACCCCTGATGTAGGGCACATGACCCCTGATGTAGGGCACAAGACTCCAGACATCCTGGCACCAGACACTTGAGACACCCAAAACTGACACCCAACACCTGACAACCAATATATGACACCAACACCTGACAACCCCAACATTACACTCAACACTTTCCACTCTGACACAACCCGCTATTGACAACAACTTCTGACCCCCTCATCTGACAACCTACCAACAACCCAACACCTGACACCGTATCTGACAACCAACATGTGACACGACATGCAATATCTGGACGCTCACACCCTGACACATAACATATGACACCAAACATTCCAAAATTGACATCCACACCAGAACACCCATCGTACAACCGCCACATTTGAAACCCTCTATCTGCAATGCCTACCAGTCGACAAAAAACATTTGTTGGAAACACTGCACCTTTAAACACAACACCCTGGCACCAAATATCTGCCACCTGACCCTAACACCACCCCTTGAGATACCTGACATCTGACACCAGGCACCTGACCCATACACACCACACACACTCAACACTCACTTCCGACCAGGAACCCGGAACCTGGAGTACCAGAAGTAAAAAAAATAACAAGTTAAACAGCAGACCAAAACTCAGACCCCTCCTCAGAAAATGAAACTCCTCAAACTATCTCAACCAATCATTAGCCCTCCCTAACCAACTGTCCAATTAGTCAAAATAATTGAACGCAACAATTACTTTACCAGCTGTCACACCCGAGTTTAATTCACTGTTTTACACTTGTATTTCACAACTGTGTAAAAATATATAGGATGTAAGATTCTGAAAATAATGAGTTAATCGGTCAATGTGGTAACAAGAGGAAACGTGACAAGGAAACTTGTCTGCAAACATTGAGAGGTTAAGATTGTTTTACATAGCATTCAAAGGGATTAGGGGGGAGTGAAATCGATAGAAATGGATATGGGGTAAGGATGGCACTTCGAAAACCAGGGGCTTCGGTGACTAAGGACTAAAAAAATAGGGGTCTTGGTTGAGAGACAACCAAAATGCCCCCAAATAAGGGGTTTCAGGTGACAAATTGCAAAATTTTCTCAAAATGGGGTCTTTTTTAGAAAATTTTAGATGTGGTCTGTGACGGTGCAACATTTGATGCTAACACTGTGCTAATATTGATGGTTAACCACTAAAACAGTGTTTTTTATCATATCTTGAGAAAGAAATGGATTCTGAAGCTGAAAGTTCAGACAACCAATGAGGAAAAATAGGACCTTTCATTGATATCAAAATTGATCTACTTCCGAGTAAAGCAGGGGGGTCCCAAAGGGACTGTGGAACAAGCATTCTAGATATAACACCGCATTTAAAGGCAATAGCAGTTGATTTGCTAAATCAGAAAATCAAAAAAAATCATCAAAAATCAGATTTTTGATGTGGTAACAAGTACAGGTATCCCAAAAAACCTGCCAATGATAGGACCAGAAGAAGCAACCTAATAAAGAAAATCGGAAATTTTAGCAGTGATGTCCCATACGGGGGACACTTTAGTACAAACACCGTAATGAAGGAGATTCATATTTTGAACAGTGCCATTTTCTTCCCTTTCTGCAATTCTTCAGGTGGCCAAAAAGAACTTAATAGAAGTCTACAGAACTTTCCTTCACCTGTAGCTATTCCCGGAGGATTTCCAAATATTTTAACTTTTTCGGATAAATCACTGAGAGTGTCTTAAAGGGGGATGGTTGACTTAAGGATTTGAAGGTTTTGTCTTGATTAGATTTGCCTTCACTCAAAATTCCCCATCTGTAAAGTTTCAAAGCCGATATTAAATTCCGTTTGATGCGAGAGCTACAAACGTGATTTTGTAAGCACCATAGAGTACTGTTGTAAAATTAATATTGATCAACCAAAAATGGGGCCACATTTTGGCTCATGAAATTCTAACCAAATTCCTTTGGCTATAAGCTTTCACAGGGTAAATGAGAAAAATAGTCCCTTCTGATGATACTAAAATGTTGACACTTCATGTAAAAATCTGGGGCTTCGGGGACGAGGCTATTAGTGATAGGGCGAGGCGATGGACCTTTAAAGGGAAACAGGCACATTGCCAGCAAAATACTAAATCCTAAATAGACTATGCCGCGGGTTGACACAAATACTTGTATGGCATTATGGGGGCGTTGACAAATACTTGTAATTTGCATAACATTTCCGTAGTACCATTCAAAGGGAGGAAGACAAAACCCAGTGTAAAAATTATGATAACTTATTAACAGGACCAAAAAACCGGTCTGTGCTCCAATAAAACTTTTCTTAAAAATTAATTACAAATGTCACATCAATTTCTCTTTCCTTTAATATCAGGACCAAGGATATGTAGAGACTCAGCAAACATTAACTCTAAAAATTATACAATGGGCCTCGGTTTTATGCGGAAGGTCCATTGTTATAGCCAGGTGTTATCACCTCGACCTCCACGATTCGGGTTGATTTACAAAATACCCGTCCTCTTTCATCATAAGCTACCGGTTGAACATTATGATATAGGTCATTGACCCTAAGTTTCTTCTGACGCGTGGAAATTGAAACAAATGAATTTAAGCATAAGTTAAGGATTTAATTTCTGCAAAAAGTTGTTAGGTCAAAGCTTGCCCAGCACATTCTGGCATGATGTTTGTTTGTCTTTCTTCCTTTTCAAATAAGTTGATGAAACATTGACAAAAGTTAATTGAACACGCACTATAGAAGTTAAGATTTGTTATGTGCGAATGAGGATAAGTATTTTGCGGGCGTTACTTCATTAAAAAGACTTCGTCTAAATCGGATAGGTTGTATACACCTGAGTCATTCAACCGCGAGACAATATACCAATGGTTCTTCACTCCCAGATGAAAAGGGATCTGAAGTGTTTTTCTACACCGCATACCGAGCTGGTAATTGAATATTTTTTGTCTCCATGGTTTGTTGAAGTCTGGTGTATCTATTGGTCACTATATTGGGGGAGATAAAATTGAAGTGACATTTTTATTTCATTTTCAAGAAATGTTGCCAGTTTTATTTGGGGCAACAGATAGTTATATGATTTAATAATTTATTATGAATTTACGCTTGGTTTTGGACCCCTCCCGTGATAGGGATTACGAATCAACAGCGCAGAAGGGCATGGTCCCATCCCTAAAATAGAAGACATAGATTCAAGTAAAGTCAGTTGGTCATTTCTAGCCTTTCCCCCCTTTCTTTTAGTCCAAAGACCTTAAATAAGTGGGAATCTTTGATTTGATTTAGGCTATTCAATTTATGTGTATGTATACAATGAATACAGTATTATGCATTAAAATTTTTATACATCCTATTTAAAAGAAGCTACATGAAAAAAACATAAGAAAATGCACAGCCAAATTTACTGCAGTACCCATCATGTGGACTGACACGGTACACATTGAGGCCACCAGGATACATATGCAGCTACTTGGGTACTCAGAGGTTACTGGTCTACCAGCTGGCCTAGTATGCAAAAACCTGATCTATACCATCATGTAATAACATGGTACACATTGGAGGCCAACCAGAGGTAGTATGAGTACTCTCCAAGCTACTCTGAGGTACTTCATAGTTACTCGCCTACCAGCGCCTGTATGCAACACCTCATCTATACCATCATGTAACTAACATGGTACTTCGTACACATGGAGCGTCACCCAGCGGTAGAGTACTCTCCAGCTACTCTGGGAAGGTACCTACACAGTGCCTAACCTACCAGTTGCCTAGTATGCAACACCTCATCTATACCATCATGTAACTAGCATGGTACACATGGAGGCCAAGGATACTCTTCAGTACTCTGGGGTACCTACACAGTTGCTTGCCTACCAGTTGCATAAGTATGACACACTCATCTATACCATCATATGACTGAATGGTACACATGGAGGCCACCAAGAGTAGTAGAGTACTCTCCAGCTACTCTGAGGTACCTCACAGTACTCGCCTAACAGCTGCCTAGTATGCAACACCTATCTATACCATCTTGTAATAACATGGTACACAGGTATGTCACCAGAGTAGAGTTACTCTCCAGCTACTCTGGGTACCAACAGTTGCTAACCTACCAGTTGCCTAGTATGCAACACCTCTTCTATACCATCATGTGACTGACATGGTACACATGGAGGCCACCAGAGGTAGAGTACGCTCCAGCTACTCTGGTGGGGTACACTACAACGGTTTACTCGCCACCAGCTGTCTTAGCATGCAAACACCTCATCTATCCATCATGTAACTAACATGGTACACATGGAGGTCACCAGAGGTGAGTACTCTAAAGCTACTCTGAGGTACCTTCAGAGTTACCTCGCCTACCAGCTGTCTAGTATGCAACACCTCATATATACCTCATGTAACTAACATGGGACACATGGAGGTCACAGAGGTAGAGTAATCTCCAGCTACCTGAGTACTTCGGAGTTACTCGCCTACCCGTGCCTAGTCTGACACCTATCTAATCCATCATGTAACTAACATGGTACACAGGGAGGTCACCAGAGTAGAGTACTCGCCAGCTACTCTGGGGTACCTACACAGTTACTCGCCTACCAGCTGCCTAGTCCCGTGCCTATTATGCAACATTTGGTCCATATGGAGCCACACATTGCATTGTTGTTTACTCTTTTCTAATCTGTCAAGCTTAGTAATAATATTTGAGTCAAATCATCACCAAGCACCCAAATACAGTATAGAACATTTTGTGTTTAAAAAGAAATTGACTAAATGTTTCATGAATGGATAAGACTTGGTCTGGGAAGGTAGTCATAAAAATTCAATCAGGATGATTTTTTAATTTCTCAAAGCTTTCTGAAAATATAATCACTTTCCTGTTAACAAATTTTATGTTGTTTTGAGAAGACAAAATACAGTCAACATAAGTTGCACTACATTTTTGTAATTTTGCCAAGCTTTTGTGTGTAGCTTCATAGATAGAACTATGGATATTCTAAAAATTATCCCTAAAAGGACATCGCCGGATAAGGAGAGAAGGAGGCCCTCTATAATCATAATAGTTTATTTTCACCAATCAATTTTGAGTTGGTGTTTGACAACTACTTATCATGTACGCAGGCGTTTTTATCCCCCAAAATACACTTGTATCAGAAAAATGAGAAAAGTCTGGAAACTCAGGGCATAGCTCTCTGGAAAAAGCAAAGCTTAGAACATCCTCCATTTCAATGACATTGATTACTTATATGAAGAAACAGGAGATGTTGCATAGCTGCCTTTGTCATGACTTGTAATGACGCCTATAGATAGACCTTTTGTCGTTCATAAGCTACAGCAGAGGCTACATGAGCAGCCTTTATAACAATACCCTATACGTATATACTTATGGCTGCTAGATTTGATTATATAACCGTCTTCACACCAAGCAGACTCTGAATACAACACAATGGCCCATGACCGCGCTATCTATATCATGAACAAGTTAACTCCACGATGAGCTATTTCAATCCCATGGCGCAGTTCAATAGCTTTCAAATTCACCATTGTATTGACAACTACATCCCCTGTATTTTAGATATTGTTGATACCCATGACGTCATTGTCAGCTGTTGTTAACAATGCTCATCCAATCTACTGAACATAGCCCTTGTAAGTTAGCATGCCTTACCATATATTTGATATTGTATGGTTTGTATGTAAAACTCTTCGTTGTTGTTTTTGGCCAATTCCATTTAGGTTTCCGCCACCCCAGAAACAAAATTCAAAAATGAAGGTCTTTCCACCAACCCCAAGAACCAGAACGCCACTCACATATATGGTTGCCTAAATAATATAGTTCACAGCCTGCAACGGCGGCATCTTGTGGTTTCTTGTGTTGGAACGGCTTTCAATATGGAAATTTTAATTGTCCCATTTACCTGTATTAATAAATTTCATAAAACCGACTTTTGGCGAATTTATGTAAAGTGGGAATTTTTTGAAACCCCAAAAGGTAAACTTTGAGCATGTCGCTTCATTATGCAAAACGTTTTCATTTCATCCTTTCTCATGAAAACTATAGAGGCGTCATTCATTCCTTATCCGGCGATGTCCTTTAAGTTGACCCTGTATGTTGGTGCATTTATGCTATGTGCAAAAACAATGGCACGTTGTCATTGTTCACAGTTCGATGGTTAACAAGGAATTAATGGGAAATCACCTTTAAAATGACCCCAAAATTAGAAATTATGCCAAATAGTATAATTATTTAATAAGAATATCATATTCAGATGCCCGCCTATAAACTTATAATTGAGGCTGGGGACTTGTTTCAGGTTTTGCCAGCAGGTGCATAATGCCTCCTAATAATACTGTCTATTGGGTAATTTTTGTATATGCATGTATGATCTCCAGTTAAAATATAAATTTACTTTTGTGATGAAATCACATAACAGGTTTGTCTCTGATCATGGTTTGTTTTTGGTGTCTGATTTTTATTTTCTGATAAATGTCGGTAGGCATTTTTCAATTCTACAAACACCTTTCACATAATAGCCAGCAGGCCTCCTCTTTTATCATATTTTTTCTGCTGTTGTAGAATCTTTACTCTACAATCTGCATTTTGGCAACATTTTTCGCTATTTTTGATTGACGAACTAAATTAACGATAGTCCTCTACCTCTATCTACGCACACACACTCGCACCCACAACCCCACACACCCACACCCGCACCCAACCACCAACACGCACACACTAAATTGTCTATAAATTGTTTACAAGATATAAGTGATTTGGTTATATATGGGAGGTGATGGAAAATCAGGGTCCCTATATCCTAGGGTAATCTCACTGTAAGGGGGGGTGTATGCCTTATGGTTTTTAGGGTTCTCCAGTTTTCAGTGAAAAGATATTCCTGACAGGACTAGTTCTCTGGGAAATATCCTGAATGAGACAAATTTTCAGTAAAATTATACCCTCTAACGAGACCTATTTTCAAAGCATGTATAAAAAATACCCTTAAAAACCATTATCTGAGAAAAATAACACCTTTGCTACTGTAAGAAAAATGACACCTCAGGGTCAATTTGCTGACATGTTTTTTGTTTTACATTTTCCTATTTGTATCACTGGATCAGTAACAAAATTTAATTTAATTTGAACCCCTAGTGGGACTAGGGAGATTATAAAGGACGCACACCACTAAATAACGCTCCATTGAAATACGCGTAAAAATACCACATCGCGCCCTCTGATTTGCACCCCGCGTGACAATATTTTGAATGTTTTGATACCATTTCCCTATAGAACACAACTGAAATTTCAAAGAATTTGCAATTTTTGATGTAATTCTAGTATAGATTTTAAGAAAAGGGCATATGAACAGCGCCATCACTATTTTGAGCCGATGTGCATGCCTCATAGCCACTTTCGATCGGGGCGGAAGTCGAGGGCCTCCTTTCTACACAATTGAATTTCAAAATGTTGTGATAATCTCAGTGATGATAAAGCTACACTCTTTCACTTTTATTATAATATACCACCCTCACTGGAAACGGGTCCCCAAAGGACTGCAAAATATCTCACACGTTTTGTTATTTTACCGTAACTACCTACCATTCCCCCAAATGTGGAGTGATTTAGTGTGTGCCCTTCGAACACACTTGAAACATTGTTTTTTATTTATTCTTAATTTTTTACAAATATGGACCTTTTTAAGAAAAGTGTAATTTTTTGCTTCCCCACGACACATGAAACAGGAGTTATAGCGCTCCAAGTTAATTGATATTCTAAAATATCTTCATGCATTTTGGCACTCTTTTACCGTGTTTACTCAAAGAAATACAACTGTTAAAACACGGTTTTGTGGAACTAAGTATGATTTATGAAATTCCAACATCTTTGAATTGTCTTCAAGTAATGTAAATGATACATGTGACAAACATCACAAAGTAATGGATATGCTGATTTAACGGACCAGCCCCCCCCACCCCGCACCGCCTGTCACTATAGCGCCATGTATGACAGGTGGATTGCCAAGCAAATAATAAGGGGTAGGTGGGGGGCAAAATATAATTTTCGCATCTTTGATGTGCTAATTTTCTACTTTTTTCTTCTTAACATATTTTAATGAAGCAAGAAAACCTACAATATTGTTTTCTTCTTGAAACTACCTATATAGGATTAGGATGGAGTATTTAAATTACAATGTTAAAAGTCGACGCACACTTTTTTTTTGGTCAAAAAATGAAGGAAAAACCCGGTTTGACATCCCCTCCTTCCTTAAAAAAAAAAAAACGAGAACAAAGCAAACTGACTAGATCATAGCTATTTAATTAGTCCTCACCCAAACACAATTCCATTTTCCCTCTCCCCTCATAAGGGGAGCGTGTTCACAGCTGGAAAGATCAAAGGGTAAGCCAGAAAAAAGGGGGGGGGATAATGGCAAATGGAGCAAGGCAATGAAGGGAAGAGTGAGAGTGGAAGAGGAGAATGGAGAGAGGGAGGAGGAGGAAAGCTTGAGGAAGAGACTATACATTTGTTAAAAAAATGAGACAGGTGAAAAAATTTACAGTAATTAAAATACTGCAATTTGGCTGTTAATTGGAATACAGCAAAATACGTATTTTTTGTATATTAAACTTTCCAGGCCTATTCCAAGGTTTAAAGATAATTTGAGTATTTAATTATAAATGTCAACCTGAACTAAAGATTACACCCTAGAATGTTCAATTCCAACCTGGGGCTTCAAAAAAAAACTTGGGGGCGCTTCTTTCTGCGAAAGACCTCAAGTCTCTTTAAGAACTGATAAAAAATTTTTTTACATTCAACTGTGGTCTTAGTTTGAACTGTGCGATGTTAGTCTTAAGGGCTGCATTTAGAATAGAGAAGGGGAGGAGGAAAGCTGAGGAAGAGCGTTAAATAACATTGTAAAATGATCATGGAAAATTTAAACAGTAATTAAAATAACTGCCATTTTGGCTGATAAAATTTTGGGAAATACAGCAAAATACTGTCTTTTTTATTAAACTTTCAGGGCCTATTTCCAGAGGTTTCGAAATATAATTTGTGTATTCATTAAAAATAGTCCTCTCCCCATCCCCTCCAAATATCAAATATACTGTAAAACACTTAATTTCACTAATTTCACACGCAACTTAATTTAGCTAATTAGTCAAATCATCAATATTTTTGCACAATTTAATTTGACATTTGAATCAACCTGCTATGTTAGACTATAGTAATTTCATCTTTATTGGCGGCAATTTAGCGATTTGGAGGTCTTAAGGCGAATTTACACACGTGTTTTTAACTTACCCCACATGATAAGGAAACATCTCTTTGTATGATTTAGAGGAATTTTGGTATTAGAAGTACAGATCCGGACAATAAATGAACACAGACTGGAATGGTTGGGGTCACACATGAACCCCACTAAGGAGACCTAATGCTAAATTCTCTATTGTGACTATGATGGTACACTAGACTGTGTTGTTACTTCATAATCATGTCGATCCTCGTTTGGAATGAAGTGCTACACCAAAATACCCATCTATATTACTTACGTAGCAAGCAAAGTGGTAAGCACCAGTAGTTTGACAGCACTTTCTTAATTTCTTCTAAAGTGATGAAATTTGACCGATGATACTATTCTGCACCAAGAACAAACTGTTGTTATCCCTTAGACCACTCCAAGCTCTTGAAATGAGTTGTTGGTAGGCTTGTAGGTATCTCAAGATGGGTCTAACAGATGGGTCTAACAATGCTTGAAAGAGGACGCTGGTCTCACGACTGCATGCAGTAGTTGAATCTTCAGCAAAATTGTACGCAATAGCTATATAGGTTTGTTTTAATATTAAGACCACCCTTTTCATGTAAAACATGTCACAAACAATCATATTATTTCCATATTGGTAAGGAAAGAAACAGCCAAATTTCAAAGTCCGCAGATGGTAGGAACTGATCAACCATTTTACTCTAAATATTTGACCAAATTTGGTAATGCAGGTGCAGGGTTTAGTCAGGAAAAGCATCTACAATTTTCTTGGACTAGTTCATTGCCTGATATAGGGTGTATTGTGATCTGGTATAAAATAACAGTTTGTCTTTGATTTGTATAGACAGTTATAAAAAAATATATTTTGCTTATTTCTCTTGTTGATATCATGAACATTGAATACAAAAATGAGGAATAAGCAGAAGAAAAGCAGAATCCACTGTGTACAATTTATCATGTCTTTCAAGATTTGTTTGTGGAAACTTATAACAGGCACATAAGTTTATTTTTAAAAAATTAAAATTTCATTTGAACAAATTGATGAAAAAACGATAGATCATAATATTGTTAGCTTGTCCATTGCTTGGTCTATCATGATGAGCCATGGGGCTGAGTATGGCGGTTCGGATGGTATTTTAGCACAAAAAGTCTGCTCTAGTGCGCTCGGGAGTCCAGGGTGAACGCTGTGTTCAGCGACGTACTTAAAATAGAAAAAATCCTCTTTTCTACTCTCTTTTCTACTCTTTTACGGAATAAACGTCAATACTATGATGCAGTTTATTCCGGTTATAAGACAGGAATCTAGTCTCAAAAACCAGATCGCACCTGAGCGCCAGCTTAGAGTGACTTTTTTAGGCCTAAAATACCACAGACATAGAGCCACCTAGAGGGACTTTTTGTGCTGCTAAAATACCACAATACCAAGCGCACCTAGAGCGTACTTTTTGTGCTAAAATACCACCCTATGATGGGTATGGATTCTCATTGCTGTGTGATTAGATTGGTGTATATTTTGTCTTCCAATTCCCTAAAGGTCTAAGAGACTTCGAAGGGAGTGCAACATCAGTTTGCTGACCACCCGGGGAACATTATGTGATTGTGAAGTTATTTGAGGTTATTTTCTTCCACTGCCACATTGGGGGGGGGGGGGGAGCAGTGCCTGCCTAAAACTGACCCAATATTATTTTGGCATCTAAATCTTGCACATGTGTCCCTTAAGCCATCACAACTATGACAGAACTCCAACCTGGTAGCAATCTTTCACGCAAGGAATGGGTCACCTTGAACCGGATTCGCTAGGAGTCGGGTCGTGCGCAGTGGCGTAACAGGCGGGGGGGGGGGGGCCAGGTTGCCCCCCCCTGACGACTTTGGCCGGGAAAAAAATTTGCAAAAAAAAATCATGCTAAATCAGCCGTTTTGTAGCCTTTTACACAAAACAATGACATTTCAATGTTTTTAAAAAAAGGAAAATTTCCCAAAACTGGGAAATTTGCCCCCTCAGAGCGTCGTGGTAGGCCCGTTACGCACACTGGTCGATTGTTTCAACAGCAATGCACCGATGGGGCTGGACCATCTCATGCCTGCCAATGTGGTTCTCCATCATAGACTGCGAATCACATTCTCAATGAGTTGCCTACCTTAGTGCACTGGTGGATATAGACTTCCCCAAACCCCAACCAATCAACAGTGAGCAGGCTCAACCAGCTTCATCATATTTAGCTGCTGCCTCATTACGCAAGAAGAAGAAGACGCAGCCAAGGTTTAAACAACCCGGTGTGACCCCACCAGAAAAATTTTAAGAATGAGTATAAATTTGAAGCAAAACTCCTTGAAACGGGGTGCGGGGGTACCCTTTTCTCCCAAAGTGATCCTTTTAAAATTGGTAAATGGATGGGGGTTTTCAGGCCACTCCCTGACCAAACCAAATTTGACCACTACCCCCCAGTTCAAATACAAACTTGAATATAAAAAATAATGTGCATGCCATCTGTACTGGATTTTTAAACCCTGTCTAACGAAAGGGGGTTACCACGGCCCTACTAGGTTTTTGGACCCTTCCAAAATCAACCCCTTTTCAGGCTGGATAAATGGCCCAATGATTGCAAAACATGGCAAGCACCCAACTGGGGTATCTATAGGGCACTGATGGATCTTGAGTTGTTTTGATGGATGGGGGTGGCAACTACCCTACCCCTTTTGGCAGTCAAAGTACCAACATGCCTAACATGACATTAGAATGCCTTGGATTATTGATATTTGTACCAATGGATAGCTATGGTTCACTTCTTTTCCACTGATACAAAAATACCAATATGCTTACATGTAAGGCAGCAAAAATGTCAATTTCCATTTGCATATGGTTTTGACTCTAAATGACAGCAAATTACTAATTTCATATACATAGAGTTTTAGTGTCACACTAATATTTGCTAGTCAGCAATAATTATCCATCCAATATCCAGTATTTTCATATTTGCCTTGCTTTTATAACATTATTGGAATGTCATATTGGGAATGTTTGTACTTATTGGATGTTTCACAAAGATGGTGCAGTATTACAAAATATGGCTCAGGTAGACAAGGGTTAAGAACTTGAGCATCCCCTCGTAGCTACAAGAAATCTGTCTTGCCCCTTCAGACACAGATATTCACATATCAAAAGTAGCCTGTAATCTTTTTTGTTTTGTTTTGTTTTGTTTTGTTTTTTTGAAAACCTAACATAAATAAGTTCAGCATTTTATTATTAAATGAAACAAAATTGCAGTGTTAGCATTGCCAGTGTTTGATCAAACCAAAGTACAAGCACACTCCATCCCTTCACTACACCCCTACGATTTAATGGTGATTACCTTGGATTCCTAGACACTATGAGGCTCACAATCTGGTAAACAAGTTGCTTTGAGGGTAAAAATAAAACAGGTGACATCATTTACAGTTACATAGATTTCTCCATATTTGGCAGTAACAATTTCAATTCCAGAAATATTCCCTACCTCAGTTGTGGTTTGCGAGCTACTTTACATTCTATTATCATACAATACTTGTGAGTTAACTGCTCTTGGGATGATGATACATACCTTCTTAGAGGTCCATGGAATTTAATTTTCTTTCACTGAAAAAAAGTTCTGTATTGAAACTGGCATGTTTTTATAATGCCTAATTGTATTTTAAAGTGATGGATTGTGGCTACCTGTTAGAGACTGGACACATAGAGATAAACCAACTAGGATTACAAGAACAGATTATGGGAAGAGGTTTGATTTTAGAAGCAGGGGGAAACCAGAATGCCTGTAGAACACCCAAAAGATCCAAGCATGGATCAGAAAACCTACTTGACTAACCCGGGGAAAGGGGGGGGGGGATGTACTAAGTGGAAAGGGAACTAAAGGGGTAGGTACACATGTAATGTGCCACCAATATGGGTCACATTTTCATGCCTCACTATAACAATGGGTCATTTTTGTCTAGTACTATTAAAATGTGACTAAAATGTGTCTAAAATGGGTCCAAAATGTGGACTGTACTATAACGATAGGTCATTTTGGCATGGTTCCATATTTTAATATGTTACTCTATGAATGGCACATTTGACATTACTATATGTGAATGGGTCATATTTTTGGACATACTTCATCAGAGGAAATACCAATTTAATGTGAAAAGAAGGACCTAAATAAATCAGGATAGACTACTCGATCAACGAAGTGGAGACATACTACATAAAATATGTGACTTGGTAATTCGCTGGTCGTACGTAGTCCATCTAGAAGGACGCCTCGTTCCCCTCTGTTTTCTGCCCCCCGCGTGACCTAGCCACGCGAGCGCGAAGTGGCTAATGGCTAGGCGCTCGGTGGCTAGGTCAGGGGGGAATGAAGGTCCTTCTAGATGGAGTATTCGTACGTGCGCTGTACGCGGGGCTACGTCATTCCCAGGTCTTATATGTCTACTGCATAAATAATAAGTGTACGTGAAATCGAAAATGGTGCGGCTATTCCTACACATGTCGAATCGTCTAATGGGCATTTTGTACACAGTGTCACCCGCCTGAGTAGGCACCAGTGATTGGTTACCTTACAAAATGCATTAATGAGTGGCAGGCTTTTTAGGGAATAGGGGTAGCGAGTTTATTGAAACATAAGATAAGACCTAACACTTGGCAGAACGTTTACAATTGTGTTCTGGAAATGTGTTTCGCGAATGCACAGAAGTCTATTGTAACAAGAGCATTGGCAACATCGTGTAAGTATGTTCTACGCATTTTTTAATGACTCAAGGTTTTGTGAACGGACCATGGTCTGGATACAGCCGTGACAACCCATATGACCGCATTGATATGGTTATTATTCTCACCGTTTGGCAACTTGCAGTTTTTCTGTAGGCAAAATGCATTAAGCATTGTTCAATAATGACTCCAAAATGACCGCTTGATGACATTTGACTTCTTAATTTATCCTGAGCATTTTCTTCTGCTCGCAGGAAAATATGAAAGGCCTGTATTCACAGGGTGTGGCCATTTTGTGAAGTGACCTGACTCGCACTGACACTAGTGACCCTGATGAAATTTCTACGGATATAAGGTGTATTTAATTCTGCATAAGTCTGCTGAATTCATGAGGGTCACTCTGCTAATTGTAACTCTAGTTCCCCTGCTTTTTTGTGCAATTGGCCCTAGGGTGTGACATACACAACATTAATCATCATTGAGGTTACTCAAGTCGCCTTGGTGTATAAATAAGGCTGGATGAAAGAAATCAATCCAGGAGTGCAATGGTTTTGGGGTGTAAATATGGGGGGGGATAATTATAAAAGGGCTGTTTTGATATTAGAAACAAGTGTATCGGTGCGCATGGCTGCAGAGCGCATAGCTCTGTAGCCATGGCCCGTATGTTCAAGGGTATTATGTTTGATAGAGATTACTTTGCAGGGGAAGTTTCTGAGTTTTGAGTTATGCAACGAGGGAATTTTAACAGAAGCATGATTGATGTGACTTCATATTTTTTTCTTATTTATCATGATATTAACTAAGAATTCTTTTAAATGAACAAAGGTTTTTAAGAGATGATTTTTTAATGGTCACTCTCTGTGACCGAGACTTGCCCCTAGTAATGCAATGTGCAGTTTCCCAAATTGCCATCCCCCCCCCCCCGATGCCCAAATCGAGCAGATCGTGTCCTACCCCCCCTCCCTGTAACAGAACCACAATGTATAGTCTCGACATCTTGATTTCCTCGATTACGCTGTGACAACATAGATCCAGACTGCTGCTGCTTTGCCGTATTGTAGTTATAAACGTAACGGAGGATGAATAGTTTGGTGGCACTTTCAGGTACCAGGTTCACGTGTCCCCCAGGTATCCAGACATTATCAGGTTGTCTTCGGGGCGACCGATATATATATCCCCCAACCGACTAATGTTAAATCAAGGGCTGTACATATGACCCCGCCTCAAAGATGCTTATTATTTTTTTCCGAAAAGACAACCGGTTTTATTATGTCTACAACAGTAATAACAAAATTTAACCTTTTCCCTACTGATTCAAAAACGACGTACGATGACGATAATCGATTGTTTTTTCCAATGTAGGGATACGTACGTCATTTTTACCTGAATGGGTCCACAGAAGCCAAATATAAACCAATCAATGCGTGACATCATCAACTCTTTATTTTTTCCCAAAAATGGCGGTTATTCCCATAATAAAAGTCCTTTTAAGATTCAACATCTGTATATGTTCTTTAATAATTAATATTCAATTGTCCCCGCATGAATGTGAAAAAGATGGCGTCCATAAGTCTACAAATGAAAACATAGTCCGCCGGCTAAATACCTTACCGTGGACTGTAAGAGCAGACGGATCCCCGGTTTAGTTGTTTAGGCAGGCTTACAGCCACTTGCGCGGCTGCGGGGGTTAGCGTCAAGCCTATACGGAATAAAGAATACTCCATTATAATTGAGAATGATAGGGAGTCTCATACACAACATATTGATTTTTTTGCCTACGGTCCATTACACACCGCATGGAGAGGTGTGAGTGGTTAACAGAATGGCCACACCGTAATTCCACTGGCCAAAAGAATTAGAAAGGTGTTATAAGGTCCAATCGCTAATTTAATAGGCTAGTCCCCAGGGGCTCCAGATTTTACCAGAAGTGTCATAAAGGCTGACTCAGAGATTTCGAAATCTAATTTTTTTTGGTGTAACATTAAAAATTAACAACTAGACTAAAGATAGTAAACCCTAAAATGCACAATTGCAAAAGTTTGAGATGAATCGATTTTTCGTTTTGATGCAGTAATAACATGTCATGTATAGTTTTACGTGGCATAGGATACTGTGGATAAAAAAAAAAACATCCAGAATCCGAATTTTATAACAAAGTTTTGATTTTCTATTATGAAGGACTTTGATTTGAACTAATATTACACCGTGATAAGGTATGGACAAGCATTATGTATGCAAAAAAACACGATTTGTTTGAAATGAGGGCGCCCTCCTTGGACATCTATGAGTAAAGGGCATTACATAGCGTCATCCGCTTGCCGCTCACTTGGTGTACGCCGCTTGCCGGATTGAGCTATTCTATTCAAGCGGCGCTATCGCTTGAACTAAGTCATCGAGCGGCAAGCTCTAAGTTGAACTCAAGTCAACTCAATGCCATTTGCCCGAGCGGCAGGGAGATCGTTTATCGTTGAATCTTTGCCGCTTGGGTCACCGAGCGATTCTGACATGATTGCGTAGGACGTAAAATTTCATCATCAGAGTGGCCAAGCGGTAAGCGGCATGAAACTATGTAATGACCTTCAGCCTTTAAAAATTCAGACTGGGCATTATGCCCAGGTCACACATTTGTTGAATTGTTGGACGCGTTGATGGAGGTTCATACATTAAACATACATACATTGGTACATTCTCGAAAAAGTGTTCAAAAAGTCGTTTTAGTGTCGCTCAGTATGCACAGTTTAAAGCTGGTTTTTGGCCTTTTAAGAATGAATGCTATGAATATATATAATAATTTTCGGAGGAGGTTATGCCGGTTGAAACATGCAGGCAGACTAGATGTTTTTTGTAATCGGATGCAGAAGTTCAAGCAATAAGGCTAAAGATGCATAATTCTTGCTTTGCAATGTCGCCAGCCCAAATCCGTTCTTAAAATGTTTTTTCTTGTCCCTGCTCGTTACACAAGAGCCATATCACAGATTCATTGCATTTATCAGCC
The DNA here is from genome assembly GCA_023653785.1 of Ophioderma brevispina. Taxonomy (NCBI): domain Eukaryota; kingdom Metazoa; phylum Echinodermata; class Ophiuroidea; order Amphilepidida; family Ophiodermatidae; genus Ophioderma; species Ophioderma brevispina. The sequence goes on from JAMKCH010012774.1 coordinate 39,926, forward strand.
TGCGATTATGCACTAATTGGTAAGTTAAAACATGTATAATATTGAATATTAGAGGTTTGCAAGAGTTCTCTGAGAGCATGTC
>JAMKCH010012775.1:0-27807 GCA_023653785.1 Ophioderma brevispina
AAATATATATATATTCCTGTTCAATATATGGGAAAAAACATGTTATGCCCTTAAACATGAAAAAAACTAAAAACTGGCCTTTTGACTAAGTTCCTGACGTAACAGCCACCTTAACCGAGGTTTGAAGTCTTGGCGCTTGGACATATTGCGAATGCTTTTGGAAGGGCTTATTATCTTCGACGAAATGAAACAAAACATGCTCAGTGCACCCATTGGATTGCACGCTTATTCGTTATCATACATTTTATACCATGACAGAATAAAAAGAGTTGTAATCCCAATGGGTGCACTGAGCCTGTTTTCGTTGCGTGAATATAATACGACGTTTGGAAGCGAATCCAAAACAGCTGAAGCCAGCAAATGCAATGAGCGTTCACCGGCTGTTGTAATGTTACCCGTGGAAGTTTCAATAACTTTTTCAGATGAGTAAGCAGCATTATGTTAAGCAGTTTTGCCTGGTATTAAATAGATATGTGTCGGTAATGCAATGTACACAAAAAGTTACACAGTAATTACAAATTTTAGGAAAAATGTTTAAATCTAATTTTTTTTGAAATAACAAGCAAACATGTGCTTCCATATTACAACTGGCCAATGAGAATAAAGCAAAACGACAACACACGGCAGACATTCCATGAACGCGCATGAAAGTGAGTGAAGTGAGCTATGCTTGAATAAAGGAGTGTATCTGGGGGATGTGCCAGATATGCATTGCACCCTGTGGTCCTAAGAGAAAAACACTCTAACTACCGTTTAGTGTTAATTTTTGACTAATTTTATGGTTCCAAACCCTGATAGTATGGTATCCTGTAGATGTCTGTGATGAGGTTAAAACAGGAGAGGGAGGGGGAAGAGAGAGAAAGGGGGAGGGAGGAGGGAAGGGAAGGGATGGAGAAGGAGGTGAGGGTAGAGAGAGGTAATAGAAAATTCCAGGGACTGGTGATGGATCTATTCATGACACGGACTGAAAATCAATGTTTTCACTAATGCATGTCACTGGTAGTGTAGTCTTTTTTCTGGTCCTGTTTATTGAATGGGAATGTCCTTAAAGATTTTGGAGGGAGTATGTTTATCATCTCATTCCTTGGACCTTTAACTATTTTTTTTTTTAGGGAGAACCATCTTAAGGTTTTGGTCCTGATCGCTTTTGGGACCCCACCTCCACCGGGAAATAGTATCAATTTTGATATCAGATGAAATAGGCGTATTTTCTCCATTGTCCTGAAATTTTTAGCTTCAAATCATTCTTTCCCAAGATAAGAGACAAATACATTGTTATTATGGTTAACCATTTAATATTAGCACAGTAGTTACTTAGGGGCTTGCACTATGCCTTATTCGCTTCTCACCGTCAAAACCGCAAGTTTGATTCCACGATACTTTGGAGTCCAAGTGTATGACAGTGTCATGCTCACAGTGTGAAGTAGAGAAAAAAAGACAAAATTGAGAAGAGGGACCAATTGCCTAATTTCCCGATGCTAACAAGGAGCTATGCTTGAAAATTCCTGCTAAAATCCAAAGAACCTGTGATTCATTGAATAGCAGAGTGATCATGTTTGGTGACTTCAGGTACTTTCTGTGGGGTTGTAGAGTGGGCATTGCCTATACACTGTTAATGAACCTTTAATAACCCAATTGTATTTCAGCTAATTACATGCGGGTAACTCATTCCTAATGTTAAAACAAACATTGGCAAACATTAACAAATGCATCAGAAAATGTATGATGGGTTTTGGGGCATTGTGTCATACACACAGAGCGTTATGTAATACGATCCCTGGCCACTAGTCTTGTCATTGAATGGTTTAGGCAAGGAGTTGTTTAGATCATAGTGAATGCATACTGCGTCCTCCGCCGGGAACCCGAAAGCCACTGCGCAGAATTGTAGAAAAGGTGTGAAATGATTAGCTCGTGTGGAGTTTTGCGTACACCACATATTTGATGTATCTGATGTATCATATGCACGACGTATGTCAAGGACAGTGTTACAGAAGAGTGAGGTCAATCACAAATCAACAACGTTGCATCCATGCGTCCGCGTAATTTTTTTTCCCTCGAGGGCGGCTTTAGCCGCCCATGGGAAAAAAAATACGCGGACGCATTGGATGTAGAGTTGTTGATTTGTGCTGAAACCCTCTGTAACATGCGTTGAATCCCTTTCAACCACGAAAATCCCTTATGAAACTCATCAATATAGGAATCGAAGACATAATTATTCTCGCTTTTAACACTAAAATGTCCCCAGTTTCGACAGAAATCTTTTCTAGTAATATGAGCAAAATCTAAAGCAAAACGTAGTTTTTGGTTTGTTTTGTTGCTTTTGCAGTTTGCACGGTGTCCTTGCGCGTACACCGAGTTGTAAACGTGACGAACAGCGAGTTGACTTAAAGCGTACCGCGTAAACGCACTTCCGTGAACACTCCGCCGGAGTCTGCGCCGTGGGCGTTATGCGCTAATAATTTTTTTAATACGTCAGCACGTCCATACCCGTACTTTCGTTGTTGCATATCAACTGTTGGTTGAATACGAATCAACAACGGTACTCTCCTGTACAAGGAGATATGGTGAGTTGTTGAAAAGCTAATCATTACTCTCTCCGATGGGAACCCAGTAGCCACTGGGGTCAGTTGTTTGGGGTGGGGGAAGAGGTTTGAAACGTTTATCTCTGGGAGGACCACTGTTCTCACATGTATCAATGGTGTGGACTACTTGTGCCTGTATTCTACTGTTAGGGGGGGGGGGGGGGGGGGGGTGGGGTGGGTGGGAGGGAGAGGGGGGGGGGGGGGGGGGGGGGTTGCTGTGATTGGCTGTCTTCCTCCAGATCTTCCTCGACCTCGGGGTATCTATATGATGGAAGTATGAAAAACATTTTCCTTGGTTAAGAATTTCATCTACATACAATATGTTTTACTACTTCATTCTATGATTGGGCACCAGGTACCCGTGCAAGAAGTTGGCTTATTTATTGCTTGCACCTAAAGCATTGGCCTGTAGATTATTTATACTACAGGTCATAACAATCGTCAGGTAACAAGTTATGTAGATCAGTTCTGTCCACAGATTGAATGGAATTTTGTACGCCCTTTGAAATTTGCATATTTTATTACATTTGTTACAGAAAATGTTAGGGTCGGGTTTAGCCTTTGTTTCAAACATGCTGTTAAATATTTTATGCAAGTTTGTTTGTTTTGTGAAACTAAAACTTAAATGGCTTGGCCTGTTGTGTTTTAGGCACACTTAGAAATTTGGTTTGTCATGTTCATAGCAAATCACAGACTACATTTGGCTATATTTACAAAATGGGACCGAGGATCACAGGGTTTGCATTTGTTCTGGCAGGTGTTCACCATTGGCATACTTTGCCCCGGACCACTTTAAAAGCTGAGAGTTTGAAAATTTTCAGGAAAAACAGGGTTTGTAAGCAATAAATTGTGTTAATTTTCTTTTACTTATATGAGTAGTGTGTATGTGTGTGTATGTATATGTCACTAAAATGTTAAATGTATGTGTGTGTGTCACTAAAAATGTTTTTTATGCCGAGTGGCCCACAGCTTATATTCTTTGAAATATAGTGAGCGCGAAAGCCGAGAACTCTGCAAAATTCGAGTTTCAACTTGCAGGTTGACCTGCACTTTAATAGGCAGAGCTTACAATTAAAAAACTTACAAAAGCATTGGAAAAGATGAAGTTGGAGAGACACGAAATGGCCTCAGTCCTGTATTACCTTGTGTGTTTACCGCGCGTCTCCTTGCTGGAGGTTTTAACTTGTCATTCCCCAATTGCTTTTCACCAGCATGCCATGAAGACTCTGATTACGACCAGAATGGACATGCAGAGGCTTGTATACATCACTGACTTGAAGCTGAAAATAGTATGATGGACATAAGCGTCAATGAGATGTGAAAATATATTGGGAAAACCCATTATTCCACATGCATTTACTTTGCAGAGTATGGTCAAATCGCCGAGCTCTATCGTGTTGGTAATTGGGTTTGTACATTGTGACACCACTTTCCTGACCAATGGGTGGTACATAGTACGACCCCACTTCCTGCTCCCAGTCCAATTCAGCAGCCTTATGGAATAAAGTGCAGGTAATACTGTACTTTATTCCTAAAGGGCTGCTGAATCAACTGGGAGCAGACAAAGTGGGGTCCAAAAATGTACACAACCCTGACCCAACCAGAATTCAGCACCCTTACGAATAAAGTGCATGTGATAACTGCACTTTTATTCGGTAAAGGCTCTGACTCAATTGCTGAGTCATGGTCAGGCAAAGTGGGGTCACAAAAGGTACCCAAACCTGGTAATGGGAATATTGCAGCAAAAGGATCACTATTTTTGAATGGACACATGAAGCTAATGTTGGTAAAACAAATCGATATACTAAAGTGTAAGTGATCCATATATCGGCAATGCAACGCACCGTGCAGCGAGGTATGAAAAGACCTCCAGATACACATACATACCTGCTTGCAGTGAGGACTGCATGTCATCAAGATAATCAGAAAGGGGTTGTAATCTCTGCTTGAAGTCTCCTTGCAGGCCAGGAAGCATAAGCTCATTACAAGCTATGGGTTTCACTAGCAAACTCAGGCTATGAGATGCATCATAATGAAGTGATACCATACCTGTTGAGTGGAGGACTGCATGTCATTCAAGATAATCAGACAACAATGGGTTGTCATCTCTGCTCTGGAAGTCTCCCTGCAGACCAGGGACAGAAGCTCATTACAAGAGCTATGGGGTTCACTAGCAAACTCAGGACTATGAGTGGCCAGCATAATGAAGTGATACAAACCTGTTGCAGTGAGGAGCATGTCATCCTTCAAGATAATCAGACCAATGGGTTGTCATCTCTGCTCTGGATCAGTCTCCCTGAAGGACCAGGAAGCAAAGATAATTAAAGCTATGGGTTTCACTAGCAAACTCAGGCTATGAGATTGGCATCAGGAATGAAGTAGTGGCCCTTTGGGGAGGACAGGGGCTCGGTTGGGGGCCCTGTTTGGTCCTGGTGGAATGTGAGTGTTGTATTTCAAGTCTGGCCACCATCACCAAGTTCTGTTTCAAGAGATACAAATTAGCATGAAGTTTAATTTTATTATTATGGGGATGAAGAATTACTTCACTCACATATGAAATAATATGGTGTTTGTTGGCTCCCGCTTCCCAAACCCAGACGGGCATTCGGTGACAGGAGGACATGAAAAAATGGGGTTCTTTGGGTGAGAGCAGCAAATTGCCAAAATAGGGGCTTTTCGAGTGACAAATTGGCAAACAAATTTTTGAAAAAATGTGGTCTTTGGGTGAGTGAGATTTAAAAAAAAATCTGGGGTCTTTGGGTGGACAACGATGTGAAAAAGGGTGATTTTTTAAAATCCCCTTGCATGTTAAAACGACTTACTACGTGTGGCTCAAGATGGGAGTGCCCCCCCTCCCTGGGAACTATTCGCATAGCCAATGATGGATTTTAAGTCTGAAAAAAATGCTGTATCCCACATATATGTTGCTTTTCATTTTCTCTTTGCTTTTAGCATTTTCATTTTAAGCGTAAGGATTTTGAAACAATGTATATTTTATATATATTATGCATCTCACCCAAATTCAAGGAACTTTTTCAAACAAAATAATCTTATAGTTTGCATTTTTTATTTTTTTCTTTTTTGTTAATCCAAATGTGACTGGATGGTGTGATGTGGGACCCTGCCGTCAAAAATGGATGGCACGGTAATCGTGGTGGGGCACTGTATTGCAAACTGTCGAGAATTACTTATCACTTGCCTGGTGTACAGTCTTTATACTAACTTCTTCTGAAGAGAAGGTGCCAGAGTGCATGAAATGCTGCTGGTGAAATTCCAACTCTTCCCAATCTAACTGCCAGCATTGAAGTTGTTGTCAGAAGTGGATAACAAAGATCGACAAAAATACAAAAAGTACATGGTTCCATTTTGAAAAGTAGGTTTTGAAATATAAGGTAGTTTAAATGCCATTTGCATATTAGTAGGGCTAAAGCCCAGTGATCTACTCGCGCAGTGACTTATGGTTAGGAGAAAGCCCAGTTACCCCCCTCCCCCTACACACACACAGATACAAAAAATAGGGAAAGCGGTCCCAAATAGGTAATTTCGCTTATGTGGTCAAAGAATAACTTGATCCACCACTGTACTAAAAGAGTAAAAAGCTAGACAACATTTTAACCAAAAAGTGTATACCACAGCACAAGAATAATGACCCCAAAGTGACCCCTGAATGACTTGACATCCTCATCTGTACCCCCACATAAGACCCCTTGCCTCAATGATAAGAAAATGGGTTTTGTTTTTCCCCATTTTTTCCAATTAAAAATAAGGATTTTTGGGGTGAATATCACAAAAGATCCTTGGCGACAATGGAAAGCTACGGTGAGTGCGCCCAACTTAAAAAAAATACTAAAGCTAAAATTTGTGCTATACCAAAATTTTAAAATGTCATGAAACAATTAATTTTTCCAATGCAGTTAATTTGGCTAAAATATGTGTATTTTATAATGGTTTATCTCAAAAAAAAACCACGATGACACCACAATTTTTTCTTTATTGGGTATGATGTGAAACCATAATTATGCCAAAAGTTTGAAGAGAGATTATGCAGGAAATATATACGACCCAAACCCCTAAAGGGATAAGCAGTGAGTTGTTCAAATGGGATATAAAACAAATTCATAAAAATCATTGTTACATGTATTTATTTCTTGTTACTGTGCATGGAGTGCTAACTAACTGGGAAGGCCCACGTTTGACTTCTTCCTTATCCCAAGGATACCCATGCCCTGGGGAAAAGATTGTGACCGGTGCCATGGGAGACAAGAAATGTGGTTGTCAACCCAAAAAATCAGTAGTTTATCTTGGTGTGTGTTGTCTCCACATTGTCTTGCTGGAAGACAGCACAAGTATCTATCATAGGCCTAACACTCCTAGTGTGTGTGTTCTTCGAATCTCCTGTTCCCCTTTAATTTTGAACTTTTCAGACCTTGTGATACTGACTGAACAAATGTCTTAATGGCCCAACACAAGGCATGTTGTTTTGTGGAGCAAGAAAAATGCTATAAAAGTACAGTGAAATCTTAACTATAGAATCAAACAGATTCCATCTGCTTTGACCAGTTGACAAATAGCTCTCATTTTGATCATGACACTGCAAAAATTTGTAAGGCGGCTTTTCTCAAAACAAGTGCCTGAATGCTGTAAGCTCTGCAAGAGAAATAAGATGAATTATATTAAATTTGGAGTCAGGTTCTGCCCTTATAAAATTAAAAACTTTTTGGTTGCAGATTCCCTTTTCAAAATTATAGCAAATCATTACTTATCTACATTCAACCCCTGTTTTTTTTTTAGTTTGCACAATCTGTCTTTTTTCGAAGTTACACCCCTCCCTCAAAGCAAAAGAACTTATTCATTGTTTGTTATTACAGGGGCAAACATGAAATTCTATTGTCCAGACTTAAGTCCTTGAAGCAGGCCCCTACCTTATTACATCTGTTACAGTCTTGATTACTACTTTGGTTGGACAGAATTGAACCAAGCAACCCTGGACTTTGTGAGCCAGAAGGAACATCACACCTCTTTCGTAATGATTAATTGGTCAAAGACTGCGCCAAACCTCTGTGTAGCTTGTTGCCTCTACGTGAGGTGTGCATATATTGTATGTTTGTATTTCGGAATTCCCGCCTATTTTTTCAGGCGCACCAGTGCTCAGCAGTGTAAATTAATAACTTTATATTTCACAAATCACCATTTCATCCAACATTACATTATCACAACTTATCTACTAACATCACTGTACGCACATTCTATACTATACTGCCCTGGAACTTAGGGTGAGTGCAGGTAACAGCCTTGGGATTATCCCCTACTCTTTTTTTTCGACAAGGTCTGCATTTTAGCGTGTTCATGGGATGACTCGTCTGAAACACGGAACCACCATTTACTACTCTCCCGAACCATGAGGCGCCGGGCAACCCATTGCATCACCTGCACATCTAAAAACGCAAAGGATGCGTGGTGGGAGCGAGGAGAAATTACCCATAATCAACACTTATGCATTATGCATTTCCGACCTTATAGGAAACTATTTTGAGTATGACCAAGAGCCCGACTCTCCGCGGTCTTAACCTAGAGCCTCTCGTCGTTCTTGTATACCCTGCCGACGGTTCAGCGCCTTATGAACTGCTCGGCCACGTGCATATCTCCTGTCCAAATAAATTTTAATCCAGTGCTGTAGTTTGCTCTTTCTCTCGTAAAGTAATTCTGGTGGTCATGAAACCCTATTCGAGACACAATACAACATACCTCATCCATCATTTCCTAATATTTGAAAACAATTCTGAATGTGGGTCTTGTAAAATTTTCTTGGCAAAATCAGGAAAAATCTAATTTAGTGCTGGGGCCTGGCACGATGACATTTGTCTAAATCCCCATTCCCCCTGGCATGCTTTCGGCACAGTGTTTGAAAGCACATTGACAGTAGTTGCCATTGGTATTGATTAGCAAAGTCAATATGGCCTTATGCCAGGTGGACTGTGATACATAACTCCTCTGTCAAATTGTTCAAAGTCTATAACCGTGCTCCAAGCGTGAAGCGGGCGTCACACAGAAGTGACTGCCGTTGGCCCCCCCCCCCCCCCCCCCCGTGTCGAATAGGTCGGCCTCCCCATTGGTTAAACGCGCATAAGACTACCCATAGACTCCGCCCCTTTTGGTCGGATATTAGGACGCGCTCTTTGCCCACCCCTGAACAATTCTGGCAGCACCTTAGTGCCTGGCTAGTCCCTAATTCCCATATGATACTTGCCGTCACAGCGTACGACTGTAAAATCACTAGTGAAAAACGCTCAGATTCTGTTTGGTCAATGCTTCATCGTCAATTTCGGCTGGAGCGATGTTGAATTCAAGTCAACTGGCGTGCGTCAAGTCTCTTAGGTATGCTAGCGACTTATCGTTAGATATCAGCAGTCACTTTTCCAATCACGACGGAGTGATGTCATAAAAAAACGCTAGCTCCTTGCGATTGCTTAGTATATCATGGCATAACTTAGATTGTTCCTGTTTTGCCTAGTGGAATTGTACAGACATACATACATAACAAGTTTATATAGCGCCTATTATAAAATATCTAGGCGCTTTATAAAATAATACAACCAAACTAGAAGGGACAAAGGTGTTTTTGAGGAGCTTTTCAAAGAGGTTTCACGTGGAGCTTCCCTAAATTTGAAAGGGGAAAGCTCATTCCATACCGGGGGCCATACCAAGAAAAACTTTGTCACCAGGCCGTACGCGGGATTTTTTTACGGGGGGTGCGGTCTGTCGAAAAAGGGGACCTTTTTTTTTTAAATGGATCCTAACCCCCTAAAATGGTCACTTTTTGACGTTTTGAACATCTCATCACCAAAATGTGGACTTTTTCGCATATTTTCTCTAAATTTGGACCTATTTTATCAAAAAAATGGCAAAAAGTGGACCTTTTCCCCTTTTGTGGACATCTGGGGGGGGTGCGACCGCACTCCCCGCACCCCCCCTGGCGTAGGGCCTGTTTGTCACCAACAGATTTGAGAGTCCTTGGTATCTTCACTCGGTGGAATCTTGCAGGGAGCGAAGATTACGAGAAAGATAGATGAGTACAAGTGGATATCCGTACAGAGGTAGGGGACAGGAGAAGAATTTGAGACACATTGGTACATTATGACGAGAAGTTTGAAAATTAAACGACGTTGTCTGACAGGGGCCAATGAAGATCATATGAAGGTAGTGAATTAGAGCGGGGAGTCCGTTTCATTTCCTAGCTCGTTTTACACGGTCTTCTTCCGTTCGTTTAAACGTTTAAACGATCCGGGAAACGATCATAACAAGTTAACGCCTGCCGAATTTGGCGCTTCCACGCAAAAAATGCAAATTATTGCGCCAATAAATCGTTCGTAATCGGGTTACCCGGCTTTGCTTCAATCTAAGTCTCATCTTGAACCATACAATGTTTGTTGTGTACTTACCTATGTTATTTGTTTTATCCAAAATAAAGCAGTTGATATCCCAAAGATCCCAAAAGACGATTCACTGTGGGAAGATGCATTACCGACTGCCATTTTTACCTTTTTTTGTAGATCCCTCTGTAACTGAAGAACCGCATAATGGGGCCGTGTGTTATGCGGTGAATATGGGAAAAGTCAACCCACTCACGCACAAGAAATTGGTAAAGGGGGATTTTTCTGTCCTTAAAAGTCGGAAACCATTTCTAGAAGAAGCATTGAACGTTAACTTACTTTTTCCACTGACGCGGGGTAAGTTTTGGTGAAATTTGACTGCAGCACTTAAAATAATACTGAAAAAAATTTAGAAGGGTTTGCTGACGTGTAAACGTGTAGTGAAGTTTCTAAACGTTTATTGACACTTTTCCAGTGCGGGTAAACGTGTAAACTTTCAAACGTCCCAGCACTAGGTGAGAATATTTGGCATGACGACGTAACGGTACACTTCATAATTGCTTCTCAGATATTAGAAAGTATTAGAAAATGACTGGATGGATTGGTACTTTATTTGTGTCTAAATATTGGCTCATGCAACAGAATATGTGTAGCAATGACCTGGTTCATGATTCCCCAGACATTTATGCCACTGGTTTTGATGTAAAACATGTTAACTCACATTGATGACTAAAGCAATTACTGGTCGCTTGTTTGTTTTGTTTATATAGAATATTTTACACTGTCAATATACTTACAAATTGTGCTTGAAATGGAATGGATGATGGATCAGGATACGCTCATGTAAAGTCCACTTTAAGTCATCCATTCACTGCTCCCATCTGGCAACATAAGACATTGAAGAATATAAATTGTAAACAAGGGATATAGAATTTTTAAAGAATTTGTTCATCCATGATCCCCAATTTTACATGAAGGTTTTATTTCAATTAGCAGCAATTTCGGATGTATATATTAGATGTCGCAATGATATTTGGATGGCAATATGGACCACTCGCGTGGCGGTGCCATGTGGGCTTCCCCCCCCCCCCAGTTTGCTCCCCCTTGCCAAAAGAAAAATGAGGATTTTGGGAAAATTTGGTGATTGGGGCCAAAAATCACAAAATCTTTTGGAAAAATACTCGATTTGGTCTCAAAAAGTCTCCAAATCATTTGATACTGCCCCTCCAGAATTTTCACTTTTTCCCGCAAAAAAATTCCCTTTTGTCCCCCCAAAAGAGAGGGTCTGTCATGCGCCACTGACCACTTGGAAGGCAAATTGTTATCTGTCACAACAAAATGTTAGTTTTGTCATTTTTTTTAACATGGTAATATCATTGGGGTTGAAACTCGACAGTGTGCAGCAACAAATGTAGACTTCTCTCTAATGTAAAAGAATGAATAAAGTAAATACAAAAGAGTGAAATTTCACTTGGAGGATTGCTTACTGTCAACACAGTAAGAAAGACTTGATACCGTAGGCAATTCTTATGAGTGAATTCACTCTTTTGGAGTGATATTCATTCATTTTGGAGTGTTGTGACACTTTTTCCGTGAATGTGCACTCTTTTACGTTAGAAAGACTTTTAAACCCTTTTTTATAAAACAAAATGATTTATCATATAATCTTTAAGTTGGTAATAGATCTAGGCTAAGCAGGGTTATAGCTAGGCTACTTGAGTTGCGGTTGTAAATCTTAAATTACGACACTTTTTGGCACATATGGACAAACTATGAGTTATTTGCCAATTTATGTGCTACTTTTTATTCACTGAAGTGCCAGTCGGCAACCTCCAAAATGCCAGTACTATGGCGGTCGGTGGAGACAGTGCCGGGTCATTGCGGCGCCCCGCCGGACAGCGTAGCTGTACCCTAGGCTAAGATATATCTCAGAAATGTACAAACATTGTTGGTTTTGATGTGTGGGACAATGGAGGCGGTACCTGGTGTGATATATGGAATTGCCCTTACAATTCCAAGGCCCACTAATATTAAGATTTTACTCTCTGTCATCTCGAGGGTAGAGGAGGAATGTGGCCAGCCTCTCTGCCAACATGGTCGTGGGCACCACATATGGAACAAAAACCGGGTGGTAAAGATGGTGCATCCTTGACAGAGAACTTTACAAAACTCTGGGGTCTTGGGTAAGAGTATGCCCAATCTTGCCCACAAATAGGGGTCACTTAGGTGACATGTGTAATTTGTGAAATTTTCAAACACAATATTGCCTAAGGGTAAAACGTGTGACAAAATTTTCTAAAAAGTAGAGTCTTGGATCCAAAAATCTAAGGCCTTTGGGTTTGACCATGATAAAACTTCAAAAACATGCCCAAAAGGGGGTCTTTTGGTGACATTGATGCTAAAAGAGGGCGTCTTACAGCTGGCCTTGCACGAGCAATCACCTCCGAAATAGGAAAACATGTCTGCAATTATGTGTAATCACTTACACATGATACAGCTGCGGTGACCAACATTCTCTCCAAACAATTTGAATCTAGTTCAGATATATCTTTTTGTATATTTGGTGTAACTGGAAACAAAGCTACAAGAAAAAGTTACTTGCCTTTTGTTGGAAGTAGAAGGTGCATGTGTTCAACATCAGTACCACAGTCATGTAGCCAACCCTTGAAGACAGTCTTGCACACACGAAATCTGTTATCAAAGATATAATGAACAATTTGCTTATTAAAGGTGCAACGAGAGATCTTTCAAAGAACAGGTGTCCCTCTACAAAAATGTGAAATTCTGATTTGGCCCCGGTGTAAAGCTTCTATCAAAAAACATCCCCATCTGAAAGGATTAAGTGAGAACTGTGAAATTTTCTAATTTACTATAGGAACAAATAGGAAATTCAGCCTATGTTTTCTATTGAAATATAGCATATAAAATCCAACATTAGTTTTCTCTTTAAGTCTATTTCTGTGCCAAACAAAGGTAGGGATTATTGAGTGTCTAATTTATGAAAGCACTACATATCCACAGAAATATGGATGACTGGAAATCTCTCGTTGCACCGTTAATATGTTGCTCAGACATGGAAATATCCAACACATTTTTGTCTGTATTAGGACAAAACATTGCAATAGTTGCAAACTTTGGGAGGCCAGCATGAGGAAAGGAGACGCGTCATCTTTAATAGAAATTATTTAAGACAATATACTGAGTAACTGTATGTGGGATGGACATGAATTCTTTTGTTTATACTTCGTCATGTGAATGTAAAAAGGTTCGTAAGGGCAATAGCTGCCATGTGCTACATCTCCATGTGCCATGTATTAGGATAACTTTCTTTTTTGAATCAGTGGCTCTAAACCATTTCAGAGCCACTGACAAAGACATGGCAGAATCAGGGCCGTCACCTTAAAAGAAGGGGGGTGGGGCATGGGCTATTCTCTAGTGAAAATCATGGTTCAAAGAACTTCAGGGTTAGTTAGAAGGTTAATGCTGTATTCTGTACACTGGGTAACCTGGTTATAGACAGATAATACCTCAACCCAAATGGTAATGGGTCATATGTTGATGTACTGCTTTGACTTATAGCAAAAGCCGGAATCTCACCATCATCTTGCATTGGTGATTGAAACGAGAGGGTACTTTCTGAATCTAAACACGCTCACGACTGAAGTTTCTGAGGAGTAATCAATGAAAACACAATATAATAAACATGGGGGGGAGTAAGGGAGGGAGAGAAGGGGCGAGGGAGAGATATGGGAAAAGGATAGTTAAGAAAGAGTGGGTATCAAAGCAATCTTCTCCAATACTACGTACTCTCACAGATTTCATCATCACATGTTCCCCCATCTCTTCCAAATTTCAGGAAGAAAGCTGCGCCCAAGAGTGATGGGGCACCACGGGGAAACAGAGGTATATCAATCAAATCAAATTTCAACATTTCTCACTAAAAAGATGCCTCAAAATAGGAAGCAGTGCTCCGCAACAGAACTATCAATGCTATGCCATGCTGGTCTCAGTCAAATATGGAGATGCTTACATTTTAGTTAAAATATTTGTTTTTCGCCACGTGTCATAAAACCAGAGGGAGACAGGGTGGCAGTTCCCCCTGGTGGAGAATCTTGCCCCCCCCCCCGACACATTAGTGAATTTTGCACACGAACCAATTTACAGTGAAAACAACATAGGCCTATACTAACAAATGTCATACAGCTTGTCACTGTATGTGGACCCTTGGCCTCCGAGCGGCCTGAAAAAAAAGCTGGTTGATGCCACTGCTTTAGCAAAGAGAGAAAGTGGTCAAAATTACCAAATTAAGCATGGGCATCAAAATGGCTGTGGTCCCAAATTTCTACTACCCTTGGGTCATTATATTTTCCCCATTTTGTTAAAACATGATTTGAACTAAAAGCAATGTGAAGACTCTGTGGGATAGTATTGGTTTTACAATAGACGTACAAAGCTTTACAATAAGGTATTATCAAGTAATATTACAGTTTCAGGGTTACACCAAACCTTACTTTTCTTTGGCCATTTTTCTATTAAAATATAATTTGATATTTTACCCTGAGTGTGTCCCGTCCATTCTCTCTAGTGATCTGCTCCAGTTGTTTGCTAACTTTATTGGGTTGTTGGCCTGTAAGTATGGTGGATTTACAAGTTGAGCAGGAAAGCCCATGCCTACGCATAAGAAAAAAAAGAAGATTCAAACTTTAAAAATAGATTCGTATAAAATAACTCAGATGGAAGACTTTAGGAAGCCTTTAAGCTTACAGAAAAACCTGCTATTATGACAAAAATGCAACATTTGTGCTGACAAGCATTAGAAAATAAACAAGTTTGAAAGAACTTTAAAGTGTACATGAAATGAAAATCTTCCTAATGATGATTGGTTTTTGAGTCATTGGAAGCCCATTTCAATATAACTGACCAAAGAATATGCTTGTTTGGATTTTGAAGCATTAGGTAATAAAGAAGTGTAAACTTTGACAATTAAACAGTTTGATCGCTGAGTGACAATTAGTCACCTTGCAAGGTTTAAAAGGTAAATTTTAGTCAAACATTTATGCTCCCGCGAACACAATTAATGTCCAGGGAGATATAAAGGGTGACAGAGGGTCCTTCTCACGCACCCCCACTGATTTGCAGTTGCGCATCGCTTAGCACGAAAACTACTCAATTCGCAATTATGCCGCAACTGTTTTCTTTGAATGCATCTAATGCTAGCATGTGGTTTCGTGGGTGTTGATCTTTTGTGCAACTTTGCATTCTCGTTTAGTTGTGAATTATTTCGTCAATACAGTCATTTCACAAAACTTCATTTCTTTCCCGACGTATGGATTGTTTTAATAAAACTAATACCAAACGGCATCTTTTACCCGGATAAAAACCAACATTGAGAGTATCGAATGTGAGGTTCAAGAGTTCATCCAGCAATTAAAAAGGATGCAGCCTTCTGCAGCCGATGAGTTGCAACCACCAGTTTAATTGGGTGAAACCAAAAATGGCCTTGCAAGTACTGGCAAATTTGACACATATCTAGGACTAAAATGTTCTTTTTTTAGAATTTGTAATTCCATTTGAGTAGACCAGATCATACATTGACGAACACAAACCCATATCAGACGGCAAAACCAGTGAAAAATAGCAGGTTTTGGCACATAACTTGTCATAAAAATACAGCAAGTAAACTTGCATCATCCCCCTGACAAGATGGCAGTCTGGAACATGACCTCAGATGACCTTTGACATCCTCCACATATGAAGGAACCCCTATTGCACCTTAATCCCCAAATCTGGTTTAAATTGGACTTCAACTTTTCGAAGAAGACCTGAAAAAAAAAAAACTAACCAAACTGGAACAAAACACTACATATGGAAAACTAACAAAACCTAACCTCAAACGGAACATCACACACACAGTACACGCCGGTGCCTGCCTGTGGACATGCCACATAGCAAAATCCCCCTACTGCTTTTCAAGCCATTGGGACTTAAAATGTATAATAACGTACGGTAGTTAACTTAGTTTCTCTAAAGTATTTCAAGGTATGCTCTTTCTTCCAAACATTTTGAATGCTGCAAATTCAGTCCCAAACATCCACGTTTTTACATATAAACAACTCTTAGAATGCATTTTTACATATAAAAACTTTTAGAATTTGTTAGATAACTACAACAATGGAAGAAAAGTTTTTATATGCCAAGTCAAACATGTTGGTAGGTTTTGGCGGCATCTCTGTCATTTTGGTCCACATGAATTGACAAAATAGAAAACATTCTAAAAATTCATGTGTTCAATTTCAGATTTTTTTGCTGAGTTTCGTGCATGAAGTCGACATATTTTCCAACATCTTTCTAAAACATTAAGTTGATGCCACTTTTGGGGCGGGCCACTTGTAGAATTCCACCGATGTATAATAATAAAACTGTGATATACCGTAAATTCTAGCATAATCACTATTTGGCGGGTTGTAATGTGTATACTTAATGCTAGTTTCGGTACGTAGGTGCACAAAGACTGCTGCGTCCGCAACAGTTGACCAAGATGCACTCAAATTTAAAATGGTGTATTTTTTGGTACATATTGCCAGATTTCTTGAAAACTAAGTCGGTGACCTCCTCTTTTATTGATGCACCTTAAAGATCTGGTTTGTAAATTTATCTTAATTAATTTTTTTTTTAATCTGACCATTAGAAGTTTATTTTTTACAAGAAAAATGACCTCTTTTTCTCATTTTCCCATAGAGCTCTGTACAGATTTCCCCCAAAATATAGTTTTTAACATGTCCTACCTCAAAAACTATGTTGGTGACCCCCCCCCCCCTTTATATCACATTTTTCATTTACACCATTTTATGATCCTCTATCACTCTTAAAGCAATATTAGCACATTTTTTGAAGAGCGCCCCCAATTTCAAAATTTGATATTTTGGCACAGTTACGTTGGTGATTGTCTAGGAAACTATACCTGCGAACGAGAATGCTAAAAAATGCGTATTTATCATAAAATAAGCGATTTTGTAATAAGAATTTGGATCCCAGATTGGACTTAACGGCAGAGCTGGAAATGCTACGTTTATGTCCGTCCATGATGAAATAGTGCCACCTCGAGACAAATAACCTCTAACTTGATTTGCCTGAACCAATAAAACAACTAATGGATGAGCGTAGACATGTACATGGTGCTATTTCCCGGCTATTTCACATTGGAAGACCGTTTCCAGCAGCCGTTGAATTATTATCGGGATCCCGATAATAATTATTCTAATTACAAAATTCCTTGTTTGGAGACACAGACATTTTCGAGCTTAACCATTCACAGGTATGGTTGCAGTTACCAATGCAACCGTGTAAAAATCTCACATTTTTTGAAAAATTGGTTGACGCTCTTCAAAAAAATGTGCTAATATTGCTTTAAGAATGATGCTTCCTCAGATGTGAGTTGACCCACCTGCCTGATATGTGGTGTCTGTCTTTTGAATTCAGAGTTCATCTCCTTGAGGGCCTGGGCAAGACACCCATTGTAGTTGGATGCAATATTGCCAAAACCACCAGTGTGGTAGCTTTTTAACTCTTTCAGTGCATTACACAGTCTGGGATAACTACCCTTCATTGGTTGCAGAGGAAAGAGTCTCTGAAATCAGAACAAAATGTACCACTGTCTATTAGAGCTTATTAAAATAATTTACCATTTGGGAGTTTCTAAATGTGACTTATCCAGATAAACTCAACCCAATGTCGGGCATAAGGAAATTGAGATGCAGGATTTGCATGATAAAAACTATAAAATACATAAAAGGTTTATCCCTCTAAGGTGAGTGATCCAATTGACAGCCTTGTCCCCCTCCCCTCCACCCTTCATCATATCAATTTTGAGATTTGGGTATTGGAAGAAAGCGCATTATTTCCTCAAAACCCGATGAAATTTTAGGCATGAGAAATAACTGAAATGACGAAAAGGTCCTCAAATGTAGTCGACTACACTATGACCACACATACCGTTCTATGGGCCATTGTGATACATATTTTAGAGTGCAATGAGGTCTTTGTGAGCCATTGGCTCAAACAGCAGAACATGTGCAATTACAATGAGGCTCTGACTGAACCAATTTTGCAAGGTAAAACCTTTTAAACCTGTTCAACCATTCAGAAGTGTTTTCACCAAAGTTTACATTGAAAAAAAGTGTTTCATGAGTTACTTATCCAAAGCTCACACACTTCACATGGGAGGGGAACATCCCTCCTTCCCCCTCCAGTGCTGCTGACCACCATATTTCTAACTGTGCCCCACCCCCTTTTCAAAATTCTAGATCTGCCACTGGTCTTCAAGCATTTTTTCAGAGCCACTTGCTTTTACAATCTTTCACAAGGGAGAGGGGTGGTGCTATGCTTCATCTGCAGATAAGGGGCAATCTTTTGTAGTGAGCACAGCTCTTTTCAGAGCCATGTGTGCAAGGGTGGCCTACATTTTTCATTCTTAATTCTTTTGTCCTGATTAATGCCAGAGCTACTCCTGATAGCTCAACACAAGGGGCAATATGACACATATGCAAGGCTGTTAAGACCCCCTTTTCAGCATCATTGTCACCCAAAGACTCCATATTTTTTGGAAATTTCACCCAAAGACCCCATATTTTTTGAAAATGTTACCACTATCACCCAAAGACCCCTATTTTGGGGGAAAATTTTCACCAAAATCTCACCCAAAGACCCCATTTTTGTTTAAATTATACAAATTTGTCAAGTGAAAGACCCTTATTTGGGGGAAATTTGCTGTCTAAAAAAAAAAAAAAAAAAAATCATTCTTAATTCTTTTGTCCTGATTAATGCCAGAGCTACTCCTGATAGCTCAACACAAGGGGCAATATTCAGTAGTGAGCACGGCTCTTTTCAGAGCCATCAATGTGCAAGGGGGTTTCCTAGTTAATTTGTCCTGATGAAGTCAAAGCTTCTCCTGATGAAAGTTTGACAATTCTAAACTTATCCAAAGGGACACCTGTTAATCAAAATTACAAAGTACAAATAATTATATATTCTTCTACATTTTAAGCACAAAAACACACCAAAATTTGGGGTGTATTTTACAAGCATCCAAATTTTCTAAAATTTGACACTTTTCTGGCCAAATTGCACACAAAATGGGACTTGGGCTACTTTTATTGCAGATGGTTGATTTGGGTAATGCCAAGCAAACATTCCATTGGGGGGGGTCTCCCATCTTCAAAGTGACACATATGCAAGGCTGTTAAGACCCCCTTTTCAGCATCATTGTCACCCAAAGACTCCATATTTTTTGGAAATTTCACCCAAAGACCCCATATTTTTTGAAAATGTTACCACTATCACCCAAAGACCCCTATTTTGGGGGAAAATTTTCACCAAAATCTCACCCAAAGACCCCATTTTTTTAAAAATTATACAAATTTGTCAAGTGAAAGACCCTTATTTGGGGGAAATTTGCTGTCTCTCACCCAAAGACCCCTATTTTTTTGTCCTCTGTCACCGAATGCCCCTGGGTCTGGATGCGCGAGCCTTACACCCATATCCATTACATATGTGAGTGCCCCCTCCCCCAGGGGAAAATCATACCTCTTGATGAGCTCCAAGGCTGTAGAGACTAAAAAATGGAACTCTGCATGGTCCTGGTAGATTGCATACAATAGCAAATAATTCCTCCAGGGCTTGGTAGATGTTGGAACACAGACTAGCTGAGAAAGGTGGAGTAAAATCCACAAGGAGTGCTCTTGCTGCAGAGTTAAAAAAGTAATTGTAATTTTGATAACAAAACCTCTAATGTTGGCAAATTGTGTATCAGTATGATGGCTGTTGGTCTTTTCCTTCTATTGGCACCAACTGAATACTAACATCACTCTGTTTACAATATCAACACTGAACTTTTTAAGGGGAAATGTGAATTTCTGAGGGGAAAAATCATTAAATTAACAATTTTTGTAAATAGCCTACAAAAATCTAGGTGAATCTTGAATAAAGATTTTTGGTAGGCCCTGTTTATAGAACAACCTTCACCTGTTGAGTACAAAATCTTAGTTGAAAGTGGAGTAAACTAAACTTTAACACATGGTTGGATAAAATATGTCCCCTTTGCATTTTACTCAACAATTTGACATGCCCTCTATTAGAAATGTTTAGGTAAAAAATAAAAATAAGCCCATTTTACTTGGACTAATACAAGTTCAGATAGTTTCCTTTGGTTGTTTATTGTGATGTGTAATGAGGCAATGAGAAATGACACCTGATACTTTGGGAAATTTCAATGTTCAGTTCCTATTTCATTAAGTACAAACTGTTGTGAGGATATTAAAATCTGATTTTTGGTTATTTTTTGGGTTAGCAAATCACTGATGGTGCCTTTAATTTAAACACCTTAAATACAGGATTGCCATATCATGAAATACTCTACCTATAGCGCTTAACTTCCTCGAGTCAGTGCCAGTTGAAATGGTCACAGCATTAAATTGCAAGCGTTGTTTCAAAGCGCTGGTGTACATATAAAGGCGGTGTGGAAACACATGCAAAACATCCACCTGAATATGTTAACGTTGCACTGCTGACTCGAGGAAGGTAAAATGCACTATTGTATTGGCCTACCTGGCTGTCTTGAAAATTCTGTTCTTGATTGGTGCTTTTCCATGATGTGTCTTCCTTCTGTTCTAATTCAGAATACTGTTAACTTTAAAGTTTTGCGCCGATATATCAATCCATTTTGATGTGAGAGCTAAAAATGTGATTTCTGTAAGCAGAGAGTACTGTGTAAATATTGGTTGACCAAAATGGAGCTTATTTTCATTCATAACATAAAAAAAAAATCAAACATTTTTCAGCCCTAAAATTTCACAAGGTAAATGAAAAAAATAGTAGCTTTCTTAATTCATTGACTAAGATACCAAAATATTGACCACCTCTGAGGTTCTGGGGATAAGGGTCATTATGAGCCATCGGTCGTGGACCTTAAAGGTACCAGGAAATGAGATGATAAACCTACTCCAAATCTTTATGGGATAAACAGGGTCAGAAAAAAGAATACACTACCAGTGACATCATTAGTGAAACTATTGATTTTCAGTCAGTGTCATGAATAGATTCACACCAGTCACCTGGAATTTTCTATTACTCTCTGAAAAATCAATGGTACCACCCAACCCAAATATTGAATGCTTTCTGGTCCCTTCTTGTAGACTTGACACAAACCACATCAATTCTATTTGCATTTCCTGGGACCTTTAATACCGGTACCTTGTTAATACCTTGTAATTTGTCACTCACACACTCACTGTCAGACACGTGCAGTGTGTAATTCTGTAAATCTGAATGAAATTGGCTAACCTAACCTAGCCTAGGCCTAGCCGGGGGCCTAGCTAGGCTACACAGACATACAGCATTGGTGTCCTTGGGCAATCGATCGAGGGGGCAAAGTTCCCATTTGTGCCCCCTTTTCATTAACTTGGCCAAATTTAAGGCTAAAAGTGGTCAAAATTCTCAAAAAAAAAACAAAGAGATGAAAATGCAAAAACATTCGCTACTAGTCACCATTCACACCTTCTCAACCGTTTGTTCTTTTTCCTGTGACACGTTTTATAAAACACGGAAGTGATATTTTGCTGAGCTCTAATTATCGCTCATGAACAACAAAGCGAGTTTGAGAGTGCTCGATCATACAAAGCGCCACCCATTTTTAACGCATTCATGATGACTGCTGTGTTGGCCATTTATGGAATGGTAAGGCAGAAATATGCACCAAAGTGGTGACAATGGTCAAATTTGAAACACACTTCCCATAACTGTATTGTGGTCTTATTAATGCACAACATATCAAAGTTTAATAAAATACAAGTTTTCCATAAAATATTTGGAAAGTATTTTTTTTCACAACACTTATACTAATTAAAGTCTAAAATCAGGAAAAATACAACAACTTATCCCTTCCTTTATTTTGCCAAAAAAAAAAAAAATAGTATTGGTGTGGTTCTGTGATAGTTTTTAGTTTACTTTGGTACTGAACCATTAAAATATGAACAAAAATCTTCAAAGGAAACTTGATTTTTTTTTTAAAATAAAAATTTGTTCAAAATTCATCTAAAATTTGAAAGTTAGGAACAAAAGTTACCACAACTGTAAAAGGAAACAAACCCATTTTCCCTCTATGCCAGGTTGATAAGTTCATATATATCGTATATCGCCTCCTCGTGCATGAAGTTTTTGTCCCATAAAATTTCCAACTTCCATAAAACGGATGGTTTTTAATTATAGAATTTATATATTTAATAAAATAGAAAAACAAGATTTAACTTTTTTTAAGTTTTACAAAATAAACCCTCCTTTCATTAAAACACATGCACACAGGCATCAACAAGGGAGGGGGATGATCGTAATTTGTATTGACCATCCCGTCTCACATCAAAATATTGGGGGTAATATCCCCCCATCCCAAAAGCATGCTTTGACCTTTGTAAAACAAAAAGAAGCATTTGGTTTTCTGTCATGGCAACAGAAAATACTAACCCAAAACCATCTTACAGGGCATTTCGTGCTCCACACCCGCGTCCCCTGACTTACCTAAAAAAAGTTGAGGTTTTCATGATCATCTGAAAACCGTAGCCTTAGTAATCCATGTGTACCTAATTTTATGTGCAAATTTGGTCGTATCTGTAAGAAAGTTCCATTTTTAAATTTTTGTGTATTTTTTAAAAGTGGACCTTTTTCCGAAAAAAAGTGGAGCATAGCTTTTTTGGCTAAAACTAAAAGTGGACCTAACCCCCTAAATTGTCCTTTTTGAAACATTTCATCACCAAAAAGTGGACTTTCTTGTCAAAACTTCTCTAAATTTTTGGACGCTTTAATAAAAAAATTCAGCAAAAAGTGGACCTTTTGCCCCTTTTGTGAATTTGGGGGGGGGGTGGTACCCCTCCCTGTTACGGGCCTGCACTGCAGTGCCTATGGACCCTGGAAACAGCGCTGCTCATACACAAAACTGCAAGATTCGAAGATCGGATCAACTCAAACTTTGTGGATAAGCTTTTCTCAGAGATACTAGTGCTTGAACAATAATTTAATAAAACGAAGTGTATGAAATCACGAAAGCCTTCAATAGGCCTAGGCCTAAATTAAAGACGTAGGACGGTGTTTTCTGCTTATTCACTTATGTGATCTAATACGATTGGTAAGCATATCCAATATCTTGAAATATCACATGAAAGCAAAAAAAAAAAAGAAGAAAAAAGGTAAAAAAAAAAAAAAAAACAAAAATTGTGGGCTCTTCTTTCCTGAAAGAGGAATGTTGTTTCTGAGCAGGAACGTGAACTGGAAATGTGGAAGAGGGTCTATAGTCCATTTCTCTTTCCTCGAGTCAGTGGACTTTTCAACGCATTGAGAGAGCTGTTTTTTGCATGTATAACATTGCAACCCAAACCGCTCATTTTATACGAGCGTGTGCCAGCATGCATTAGCGCTTGGATAAGTCGTCGTAAACTAAAATTTAAAATGCCGCGTTTAACTGCATATCACTGACTCGCGGAAGATAAATGCACTATAATCAAGTGATATGATCAATGCCGACTTAGAGGCTTTTGAAAGGGTTTAAAAAAACCAGGCTCTGGCAGTGCCGTTTTGCTATTCCGATTTATTTTCTTTTCCCATTCAATGACCCGAATATCGGAGCCTCAATGACACACAGCGCTCAATCGGAAATACGTATCACTCTGTACCAGAAAAGGCGGTGCTGGTACAAATGTTCACCAGCACCGCCTTCTCGGCCAAATAAGCCAGCTACCCACCGCCTTTTCAAGAGAACGTGATTTCATATGCATATTCCAATGTCATGAGTGTCAAATCCATCAGATCAAAAGTGTTTTCATTACCTAACATCAAATCATGCAATAACCATATACCATGATACATGAATAGAAAATAGCTAACCTCTACGATGAAATTAAGAAGCTACATTGGCTAAGAAACAAACGCCCTATTTTAAAATGGCTGCGCCCATCATGGAACGCGCTTATGGTAAAGGTGGTCCCTTTCCATTTATTTGATCTTCCTTGTTGAACTTTTTACAAAATGACAAAAAGACAGTCCTGTCAACAAAATGTCAGCAGACGCCCGAGCAGACGACATCAGCTGACATGATGATGACATGACCATGTCATAGTTCTATCAGTCTATATGCTTTTACCGTCGTAAAGAATGATGTGGCAATTTAAAAACATAACAATGGACATTATAGCTAAACGTGGGCTTGAATTGTTTTTTAACCACTTATCCAAAAGAGGGAAAACAATTCGTAGTCTATAATATAGAAGCGACACAAATTATGACTTTTTAGAAGTCTATGCTGTCTCATGTTTTTTAATCAAACTACACCGAGGTGGCCCAGCAGGCCAATCTTTTTAACGAGCATCGTAAAAGAAAAGTATTAATAAAACAACATTATTTAATTAATCATAAATGATGTTATCTAGATAAATATTAAAAATAAATCACATTAATTTTGATGTGAATTGTGAAGAACAAACTTTTTAAAAGATAAACTGAAAAAGGTTATACTCAAAGAGCTACATTCAAAACTTTTTATCACTCCCCAAGTATTCTAGATATTTTCGAAATGTTTTCGCTCAAGGCTGCCTTCGTAATGCAAACAATCAATCGCGCAAAGAAGCCTAGACAATGTAGAAGGCAACCAGTGCGGGTGTTGAATTTGCTACTTGAACCTGTAGTTAGGTTGTGGTTGTAACATTTAAATTTTAAAATTAGTATTAAGGACATCGTTACAACGTTCAGGTATGGAAGAAATAGTAAGAGTCTGTTACCAGAGATCTCCAAATTTTGGAGAAACTGGTAAGCTCTCTGTACTTTCACTACTTGTGTTTATTTTATTATGTTAGGCCTAGCGGAATTTTTTTAAAGCCCGCCAGCTTAGCTAGCCTGCAATCCTTGCCAACATGGCAACATGGCCAGCCTACTTGTTTTAGTTTTACTTAGTTATATCCAGTTAAGGTATTCCAACCAGTTAAAATTTTAGGGGGTATCCATATGAAGTACGGGTTAGGGTTTAGGAAATCTCAACCTGGGATGAATCCTTCACGTTCAACAACATGCAGTTTATCTTTTGAGGCTGCTGAATTCATGATAAGGTGGTGGCCACAATACAAATTCTTTCCCCCCGTATGACTTATGGCGGCAGGCCTCAACGGATTAAACAGCATGTTAAGTAGGGATGTCAATGAAAAATTGAAGTTTGAATAGGTTCAATTTCTATATAGAAACGCATTCCGCTCCTGCTTCTGGGTGAGTAAAAGGGTGAACTCAAGATCATACCTGCCGGTGAAGTGGATCAAAGATATTAATTTTTATGTTCTCCACATTGGCTAAGTTTCTGCTGAAATAAGGCCAAATAAGGGAAATTGACAACTTGCATCTTTAGGGTTGTGAAAAATGCTAATATAAATGAGAACTGACATCTTTTTAAATATTTCCCTTCTACATGTCGTGTTGGACAATCTTTAAAACCAAACACTAAAATAACCCCTCGTTGTGTGGACAAACCAACCTCATTTTTAAGCAAACCCACAACAAGGGAACAACCTTTTGTGTTCCTTTGTGATAGCCACTTAACAAACGAGTCCAATTTGAAGTGGCTTCCTCCCCCCTTTGTTCTCTGAAAACGAGTACAAAAATGAGGCCGTGCATCTAATGCTGCATTGTGTGGCTTGCTCTGTGGCTCTGTCTATTGATCATTATTGATGGTTAGCATATCAATTATCTTGGGTACATTGGGTATATTTTGTACTCGTTTTTGTACGCATTTCATACCGAAGTCCGAATTTGTTTAGTCCGAAGGCGTACTCTGCTACTTAACCAACGGTTGACAAAAAAGACGGATAAGATATACTATCGATTGTGAACAGGCAATTGAGAGTGATAAGATAGTAAATGTTAATTTTTGACAGGCCTCCTTTACTTTTAAAACAATGCGAGATGTTAAATGTCAACATCAAAACTTTTCCCCTAAAACCAATGCTTTTGTTTTTGTTTTAGCCTTTAAACACAAAAAATACATATTTGAAAACTTTCCATGGCTTTTAAAATTCTTAAACTTTCTCATAAATTTCTTTTTGTCTTTTTTTTTGGTCTGTTGTTTTCCTCTTTACTGAAAAAATAAATTCCAAATTTTATTGATTGTTCAATTTATTTAGTGTATCGAAAAGCATCATCTATTTGTCAAATATTAAAATCACTCTTCATGTGCACATATTTTACAAGCACCTAAACCCAAATCTGGTAAGGTGATTAATCCATGGGATAATCTTTTTCGGACTTACGTAAATTCGGATGGTAGGGCTCCCTTTTTGTACTGGTTCTGCTAGATAACAAAGCTAATACACCATTGTGAGGGAGACCACTTAAAAACGAGGGTTGGTGGTTTGTCGCAAAACGAGGGTGGTGTTTATTTTTTACAGTGAAAAACTTAGTGCCTTGTGCCGAGCCATATTTTTTATTTTTGGGCCTGACAACAAGGTCTCTTCTGTTCAATTTTTAACCAAATGGCCAGGCTATTGCTTCGAAAAATGACAAGTCCAGCTCATTAATTGCAAAATGAATTACAAGCTTCATTAAGACTGTTCATATTTTACATAAGAGATTAAAACATTCAGTAACTCTGTTAGCCTGCATCCATTCAGGTTGGTTACCACTGCACTGGATAGAAAATATATGCAAATAATATTCTTTTTTTGATTTCCTTAAGTACAGGCCTCATGGTAGAAAATTCCTAATTTAAATAGTCTCATTTACATACCTGGCAAAACATTTGACTATTTTAAAATGATAATGGGCAGCGTCATGTGATAGCAAACTGACATGTGGTCAAGTGGGTTCATTTCAAATAATGCAGATTAGATTGCACATTATTTCCATCAGTATAGTGTCTCTGCAAAAATGACTAATAGTAATGCCTAAAACCTGGAAATGCCAATTTTCGGTGTGGATCTAACATGCTGTGAAAAAATGTTTCACAGGAAATTTTGTAGATAATAATTTAAAGATTTTGACATATACAAATACCTTTTCTGATTTTGCTTGGAATTTTCAATGATGTCTCTTCGAAGTCAGAAAATGGAGAATTTACGGTACATGCCATTTTTTTTTTTTTCAAAAGGGAGGACTTAAATGGAAAAGTGCCCCCTCCGACATGAAACTTTAGATAATCTTCTTTCTAAAAAGGGGTGGCAACGTCATATAAGTTGTGAAGATCAAACTGCAATTTTGATTCAAAGATTGGTACACTTCGAGAGGTGTCACAGTGTCATTTAAAATGATGGTGGGGCCACTGGGCACAATGTTTTGTGCAGAGAGGCAAACACAGAGGGACTTTATAATGTCTAATTTTAGACTTTATTTCTTTGTTTATGGATTTTAATTTTTACAACAGACTGAATCGATAAAGGTTCAATATTTAAGCGAGAACAACCTTTCCCTAGCCTACAAAAATATTTGCCTGAATTTTAGAATGCCAAGAAATTGTTCAAAGTTTTATGCCCCTTGTTGGAGCATTCCACACAATTGGAGTGGCCATTTTTGACATCCCATGTTGAAGGATGTGGTGGCAGAATCCTAAATTCATCCACAACGTTAAAACTTAATGTACATAAAAATGAACTTCGATACACCCTGTCGCTGAAGTGCTTTGTTCTTGTTGTGTTGACCTCCTAATATTCCTTGAGGAATTTTAACTGGAGGTGGCGTACACGAGAAGCAGCTTAATTTTGAAGACGATTTTTTTGGTCAAGCAGTTATCGAGGTATTGTTTTAAAGTCCATGTGTTTTCTTCTGACTTATGCGTTTGTTCA
>JAMKCH010012776.1:0-27559 GCA_023653785.1 Ophioderma brevispina
CGAAGAGAATTGGTTTAATCCCTTGGGAGACTTGCATTTCTTTCTTGAACTAAATAAGTGTCAAAATTTATCTCCAACAATGCTATTTTATGTGGTATTGATAATTTATACCATCGCAGTTTTGTCAGTTGAATGCATTCGCATTGGAACATTCTGCCCATGAAGTCGATGGTGAATTATTAATGTATCACTTAACTGTTTACATATTTACACAAAGGTAGTCCTCTGCAATTCCAACACCATCGTAAGAAAGAATAAGGAATCGAGAGACCTGAGTTGCTTTTTAAAAAAAGTAATAACCATATTTTTATTAAGGTGTTGGAGAGAGCGGTGTAATATGGTTTTTTCTTGGCTCAATTCGAAAGACATCTAATGTTGAATCTCTAACAACAAAAGCCTTTTTTTTTGCATTAAGTTACTGAGAAGATACATTTGATTGGAAATAATTGTGATAACTTCTTTAATTATGTTCAAACAGAGAGATAGCTCAAAATAAACAAATAGCTTGCTCCATTCATTCTTTTATATATTGCATTACCTGTAAGCATGCATGGTAAGAGCCCTCTCTACGAATGAAACTTTCTGGAACAGATTAACGTAACTCTTTTGTAAATGCCTGAAGAGTATGACCATTTCGTATTGTGTTTTCTAAAAATATATTTGACATCGGTTTAAATTATATTATTCCTTGATGAACTACTCTTCCTTGGAAAGTAGTTTAGAAAAGATGGTCATAAAATCGAAGAAAAGAATGCGATTTAATAACGTTTTAAAATCCATTTTTGCATCATATTCGGTCAATAAATGAAGAATGATATAAAATAAAAAATCACTTTTTTCCTGTTTTTTCGCTTGTTTCCATTAGAGATCAAAACTTTAGTCCAACCTGCAGCCAAACAAAGAAACTATTACTTAAAATACATGAACATTTGGGGAACCTCCTCAAACTGAAGTAATAATAAAATAGATATGTATAGTGTTGATATTGTGATTGTTAAGGAAATATGATGAATATAAAATTGCAAGGTTTCTTTGAAGGTTAAAGATTAAAAAAACTATGAATAATTTTACAGTGAATGCTGTCAGCACTTAGCAATTCTAAAAGGTTAAAGATAATGTCTCTGGACCACGTACACACTTCTTCCAATACAATTTACAAATGAAGAGCGCCGCTCATTACTCTCATTACTGAATGGTGACGTCATATTTGTGATACAGCTTAGGGAGATTTTGGAAATTCTGTAATATGTGTTCATGACGTTCGAGAGACTTTTTTAGACCTCAGATGGTCAAAATTATATGCGCAATGATAATGGAAAATCCGGCATGGTCTCGGCTATCGGAAGCTGAAAACAGAATTTAAATAAGACTTTCCGTTGTTGAGTATTGTTTTGATGTTAGTAAAGTTGCGCCATAAGTCAATCCCGGAAATTGAGGGTTGAAAAAGTACTCCTAAATAATCGTAGATTATGCGCGATATAATGTGACTAGTGAGATGTACTGTGTCGGTATTACTTAGATCATTCCTGAACCCACAGTGTCATCATTGCAAGGTGACATTTAGTTTTAATAAGGTGACAATGCAAATATGCATGGCTATTTTCCGGCAGTGGAACCAAGTTTGAACTGGGAAATGCAATAGGAGTATTGATTGCTGTCATAATTATATGCGCGGGACCGTGTTTGTGGGCGCGGTCAAGCATGGTTTGCATGACACGTACAATGTACACACAGATTTGTGTGTATACCTAGGTCAGTCACCCGAATGTACTACACATGCGCGAAATGCCATCGGTGACCAGCGTCGGTGACTTGTCACTAGAATCTTCTATACAGGCGTCAATGGAGAGCTTTGTTTGTGTGTACGTTAGTCTTAGTTTACAGAAAATTGAGGTATGCCGAATGTAGACCTATGTTGCTCAGCTTAGTTCTCAAAAGTAAATTCGAAAGGATAAATAGCATTTAATGCCCACATATTTTCCTTCACTTAATTATGGAATTACGGTAATTCTGATACTGGGAGATATGCTATTGGGCTTTTTAAATGCATTGTAAGTCCCTTTGAATAAAAAGAACTCATATAGGCAACCAGATCCAGGCATTCTAGTCTATATTTTTACTTTGCATACATAAAATCATGACTTAGCCTATAAACATACACTTCTCTTGTATCTATCCAAGTACGGGAACTGGAAATCACGTAGTAAAGAACCTTGTTAGTCTTTGGACTTGCTCAAACAGTAGTTTTCTGGTGCAGACGACTAGAATGCCCGCCAGTATGCAAACTAATACCTCACCTTTTGACTTTTCAGTGATAAATGATGGATTTTGGTAGCCATTTTGTAAATTTTTGATCCCTTTGCACTAAAAGCCAGAAAGTTAACTGGCATACCAAAATATTAGTCTAGAAGGTTGTATCAAACACCTATACTAAAACAGGTAGTGAAGTGACTTTTTACAATCCTGGTTTAGACCTATACAATAGGTCTATGGTATTTTAGCGGCCATTTTGAATTTGATCAACATTTACCCCTTGGGCTACAACTTAAGCTGAGAAGGTGATAATAATATACTCACCAATATACTCACCTTCAAGAGACAGTATGTTTAATAACACTGAATTATTGTGGGGTTGTACGCCTAAAATAAAGTTGTTAAGTTTTGTATGATATTTTGGCGGCCATCTTGAATTTGGTCCATTTTTACCCGTTTAGGCTAGATTTTATGAATAATAATTAGTTTTAATATACTCAGTTGCAAAAGTCTGTGTAGAAGAGTAAGTTTAATGTCTGTTAAGCGTGGAAAATTACGAATTTATATCTTTTTACATAATTTTAGTGGTATTTTGGCGGCCATTTTGAATTTCTTGAATTTTGACCCCTTTGCACTCAAAGTACAGCAAAGCAACCGGCATTTTCGTGATCAGCATAAAAAATCAGTCTAGAAACAATGTTTCAAATGCTTCTACTAAAAAATGCCTCATGAAGTTTCTTTTCATGAATTTCGTCTTGTCTAATAGTACTATGGAGCTGAATGCATGGCACCCTTATGATGCCTTATCGGTTTGAGATGTTAGATTCTGTGGTGTCACCCCCTTCTTGATTAGCATCATCCACGTTAGTTTTGGTCGCCTGATTGGGAATTTAGGGTTTAGTTGGAATTCAGTTAACGGACTGACGTGCTGAAGCCGGGGAAACAGTCTCCATGCTTTACTTCGGGGACGTGCAATTCCACAGACCCACATATTCTGCCAATTGTAGTTATGAAGACCCTCTTTTGAAAAAAAATGTCATGGTTTTAAAGTTTGAAAGCCCCGGATTGGACAAAATCAGCCTGCACTGTTTACAAAGAGGCCAAATTCGGCCTAAATTCAGTTTCAAAGAACCAAGCTGAGTCCTTAAAAATCCCAAGTGATATCTCTCTGTTTCTTCCTCCCCCCCCACTCCCTCCATTCTGCAATTAATGCACTTGAGCAAGCTTCAACAACATCTGTAGTTTGTATCCGTTTTATTATTCTAGTATCACTGATTGTAGCTGGTTGTAGTAAGTTTTATCTGGCTCATGGTCGTATTCTATTTATGTCGGTTCTGATGAATGGGTCTTTGATAGCTTTGATATTTGTAATAAAAGGTCCTTCCATCACCGGATTTCCATAACGAGGAAATGGCCTTCATATATGGGTCACGGTGCATGCCGTTGTTCTATATATGTATTAGTCAGATAACAAAAATTTATTAGAGATTCATTCCTTTGCATTTGTGAAACGAACTGTTGGTAAAATTATATGGCTTTGCTCTGCATGTGGTCAGGCATTACCCGGAAAACATAGCCTGCAGGGGTAAAATAAGTTATGTTTTAATACTAAAAAAAAAGTTTGGGGTTTGTTTATTAATGAGCAAAATCAAGACGATTTAGTTTAGTTAAAATCTGTCGATTCCAACTACATTTCATTCGCACTTTTCCAATCGGTAGCTGATACACTTTAAAGAGCCTTTCGCGCAGTTTTCGTATGGATTTTATTTTAGTCATTGGTGATCTTCCAAATGAAATTCAACTTATCTGGCACTTTGACACGTCATCCTAAAATATAAGTCCCTGTAATTTACCGATGATATTAAGACCAGCTTTGTCCAGAAATGCCAGTTTTCAGCATATATTCTTAAATTTTGATTTTTATTTATTTATAGCCTGTTTTGGAGCCTAACTTATGCGTTGTTGCAATCGTTTTCACAAGTTTCGGAATTTTTTGAGTTGTGTGTACTGCATTTTATAGTAATCCCAACAGTTTGATGACCTATATGGTTTTAATTCATACGTCATTATTTGAAGTGGCAGTTCTTCCCGGCAAGAGTTCCGTACCCACTTCGAAGTTCTCAGTAACAAATTCGTTTTTATTTTTCTCTTTAGGATAAGGGTTTTTCTAGTGTTAGGCCATAAATAAAATGGTTTGTTTCCTGTAGAATTTAAAGGTGCAACGCGAGATTTCAAGTCATTCATATTTTCTGTGATATGTAGTTATTTCATATAGGTTAGACATCAATAGATTCCCTAATTTGGCTACAGAAATAACTTAAAATAAAAACAAAAGGTGATTTCTATATGCTTATATTTCAATAGAAAATATAGGCTGACTTTTGTATTTGCTCCTATTGGAAATTAGAAATTTCACAATTTTTGTACCAAAGAAACAGTTCTCAGCTTAATCCTTTCAGATGGGGATATTTTGATAGAGAGCTTTACACCAGTGCAAAAATCAGAATTTTCAAATTTTTTAGGGACACCTGTTATTGAAATCTCTCTTTGCACCTTTAAAAGGGGGCTACATATGGAACTCTTTCCCCTTTCTCTGCTTCATTCGCTAGTGTTGATGCCTCAGCTCATGAAAACTATTCCTGAAGTCTTTTTATGAGAAGATGAGACAACCATGCCATTAAATATTTTCAGTCCTCTGGTCTAATATAACAGTTCAAATACAAAATCAAATTCTTTACCTTTTAATTAATTATTAATTAAATATTACCAAAATTAATTAAAAATTACCAAAATCAATAGCCGTTTTTTCGCCTAATAAAAGTTGCCCAATTTCGTGAAAATGAATAAAATGTCACCTCAATTTCTTAACCCCAATATCAGTGACTTATGGATACACATACTGTATAGACTTAAGCGGAGCTGAAGATATTCAACAATCGGCCCGGTGTGAAAGCAGATATAGTCCGGCAGGAGCCATAGTTCGGGGCTCCATAGACGATAACGGAATAAAGCGTGAAACTAATGTTGCGTGAAGAGTCAACTGAATCGATTGCCCTATTGTTCACCATTGTTCCCGGACTATGAGTACGCCGGACGATAATTACTTCTACACCGGTATGAAGAGGAGAAAAACACTTCAGATTCCTTTTCATCTGGGAGTGCAGAGCCCTGTACCTTGTAGAATGACCTCCGGAAGACTTCCTCTAGAGAAGATTACTGGAGGTTGCCGAGAGCTGTATGAGGATAGCCGGAAGGTTTTAGGCCATGATACGTTCGTGATTTAACGATCTTTTCGTGCTCCAGCGCTGGGGATCACTTACTTCCTTCACTAAGAATTTAAAAATATTATGTAAACCAGGAAAAGCTGTATCCCCAAATGAAAGAAGTGCACATTATTTAGAAAAATGAATAAAAAAAAAAAAAAAAAAAAAGACGATAACGGAATAAAGCGTGAAACTAATGTTGCGTGAAGAGTCAACTGAATCGATTGCCCTATTGTTCA
This sequence comes from Ophioderma brevispina, assembly GCA_023653785.1. Taxonomy (NCBI): domain Eukaryota; kingdom Metazoa; phylum Echinodermata; class Ophiuroidea; order Amphilepidida; family Ophiodermatidae; genus Ophioderma; species Ophioderma brevispina. The sequence goes on from JAMKCH010012776.1 coordinate 5,756, forward strand.
CCATTGTTCCCGGACTATGAGTACGCCGGACGATAATTACTTCTACACCGGTATGAAGAGGAGAAAAACACTTCAGATTCCTTTTCATCTGGGAGTGCAGAGCCCTGTACCTTGTAGAATGACCTCCGGAAGACTTCCTCTAGGGAAGATTACTGGAGGTTGCCGAGAGCTGTATGAGGATAGCCGGAAGGTTTGGGTGGAGGTTATTTCAACAGCAGTCTGGGATAGCCTGTTCGTGACAGGGATGCCTCCAGAAAAGAATGACTGTTGATGTAGCGTGTATGTACAGCCGTCTAAAAAAAATGGTACAATCGAAAACCATTTTTTTCCAATATTAAAATCTCAACATAAGTAGTCTTCTTGGCATAGGTTAAAAATAAGACCAGGGGTGTTTTTTTTTCCATACTTTTTGTTTCATCTCATTTGCTTTGTTTCATCGAATAAGCTAACTCCAGTTTACTGCGGAACCCAAAATCGAGTTTGCGCCATTTTCTGGTTGAGTGAAAACGGTGAAAGGAATACATTAGTTAAAATAAGTTTATTCACCTTTGAACAGTTGCAATTTCAAAAAAGGGATTAACTTCATAAAGATACTTTAAAAGATGCGAAAACAGCTATGGTGGAAATTATCTTCAGTAAGTTTTGGCTTTAAGATAAGGTGTTACATTCGATATACTGTGTTGTTGGTAGGAACGGAATCACGACCGTCAGCAACTCCATTTACTTCGGAGGAGAGAGTTTTTTCTGGTTTTCCTTTTGGGGGGGGGGGAACAAAGTATCACGAAACGTTAAAGTTCCTACCAACAAGGAGGTATGCACAAAGGATAGTGACAATATTTTTAAAGCACTTATTTAAAGCAATTATTTAGCACATTTTTTGAAGAGCGCCCCCAATTTTCAAAATTTTGATATTTTTGCAGAGTTATGATGGTAATTGTCTACGAAACTATTACTGCAAAAGCGAGGAATTCTAAAAATGGTTTTATCCATAAAATAAGTGATTTTGTCAATTAAAATGGGATCCCAGATTGGACTTAACGACGGAGCTGGATGATAGTGTAATATGCTTCAAGTGAATATTATATATATGAATGTCTATGTGGTATGATAATGAATATAATTGCACGAACTAGAAAAATATTTTCTAGCGAGTGCAAATATATTCTGTATCGTACGAAAAAAGCCGTTTTCAATATTATTAGATATTAAAGATCAGGCTGACTCAAACCAAACCTTGCGGTTACAGTGTTGTAGTCCAAAACTGGCGAGTCTTGATCAACAGGATCAAATACGAACCCCAGTATACAGTCCGAACGATAGGCTCATTGATGTCGTCCAAAATGCCGGAGGCGATGACCAATATCAAAAGAATATTGTATTGCATCCGGGCACTTTTACCAAACTGTTCAATAACAGATTTCTTTGTACCACTCGGAGCCTGAATAACGAATAATTATTAATCTTTTCCTGGAGATGGTCAGCGCACACAAACTGTTTGAATGAAAAAAAACCCCATGTGCGTTTGGCCGGAGTCGAACCGGTGTAGAAAGGAGATGAAAGGGGATTTGGTCCGGCAGGATTCATTGTCCGGGCTCCATAGAAGACAACAGAATAAAGCTTGAAAATAAGTGCGTAAAGAGTCAACTGAATCGATTGCCTATTGTTCACCATTGTTCCCGGACCTTGAGCCCGGAGGACAATATCTACTGCCACACCGGCAACCTCCGTATTACTAGTAACGGCGCCCTTACCAATTGAGCTAACAAGCCAGGGTTGGCAGAGAGAAGCGATAGATAATTATTATCTATAAGTGTTATAGGGGCGCAGATCTAAGACCGAAAGTCGCTCCTTTAAGCAAAAACCCAAATTTGGAGTACATATAGGATTTTTCTGGCTTAAATTATTGTTCAATATATAAGGTGTCTGGAAAAGTTTTTTACAAGTTCTTGCATCCGTGGTTTAGGAGTTATGACCAAATTAACATAAAATATGCATGATTTTTTGTTTACCATCTATGTTTCTTTTTCCGGGTGTATCAACAATAGAAATAACTGTATCGTTGTTGTTTTGGTTGCATTTTGAAGGCAAGTGATGCGTTGTATCTAATCACACACTTGTTTGTATTAAATGGGGTTTTCAGGTGGGATTTGAATAAAATTATTGCAATTTTCATTTTTTAGACAACTTGACCAACTTTTGTTTATGATTTCATCGTCACAAATCATAACCACCTGGAAATTTCGGACATGCCCAATACATTTTCTGAACCAATCTACGTCTGTCACAGCAGCGACAGTATGAATCAACAAAACTACTGAAGTTAGGTTACCCAAATATAGTTGCTTGTATTTGGTTGAAAATTCGGTTCCGATAACGCGCATGCGACAATGCAGCCTGTGTTTCCTTCAATAGCCAAAACTTGTTATCTCCAAAATTCACCTACCATTGTCAGCATAAGTCTTACGTGTCAAATAAAGAAGCCTATTATGACTTTGACAACGCAACAGGCGGGCATCGGCCCAACAGCTGGGGAAACCATGTGTGATGTAACATGCTTTGTTGTCTTGGATTAATGTGTCCCCTTAATAGAAAACATGTCAGCTACAGTTATGTCGTTGTCCTAGTTTATATTAAATCAATTAAAGAAGCGTAATGTCGTTAAATAAAGAAAAAGATAATAATTCAACACCTTAGTATTATTTAGTTGACTTGTGGAAGAGCAATGTTGATATCGCTCGCTTGAGATGTTTTTTTGTCGGGTCGCTTAGCGACCGCTAAGCAACCACTGCTCTCAAAATTGCGAAGGAGTCTAGTTCTATAGCTGAAGGTCAATTCATTAAATGTTTCTTATGAAAATGATCTACGTACTAACTCTTAATTTGGAGTTTTAGTGTTGGTGTGTAATGCGCTGGCAATTTCAGACAAAGAATAACAACATTGCATGTTTTGAAATGGCCTTAAAAAAGCATGTCTTTTGATTTTATCTCTGTGAAGACTGCTTTTTGATGGGAGTTTTGGTTAAACGTTGCAGGGATACATAAAAGGGTGAGTCAAATAGAAAGGTATAAGTAAGAAAATGATCAGGCCCACGAGAGTTATACTACTTAATGCTTGAAGCTTTTACCATGTAAACTGATTTTTTTAAAAAATGACTTAATTTTGTCATTTTCTGCTATAACCACAAACCCACGCACTATGCGGAATAAAAATTTGGACTTATTGGGTAAAAAAAGCATTGTGATTATTGTTGTGTTTAGGATTGTGGTTGAAAATTTCAATGGATTTTTTTTTCTGAAAAAAAATGATACGCACTAGTCTAACTCCATGTAAAGTATTATACATGTTTGTCACATGATGCATTAGGTCCAACTACCCCCCCCCCCCCAGTCTTCCCCTGGTTGGAGCCATACCTGAATATATTGGGATTTGCTCGCTGGCTGGAAATGTGTTGAGTTTAAGGCAGTGACAGTGTTGATACAAAAACGAAAACACTTTTGGAAATTTGTCCCCCCAAAAATAAAAAAACTTTCATTTTAAATTAAAAAACCCTTCCTCCATCAACATGTGACTGTAATGCAAAACCATGCCAGAGGTCATACTCCATAATTGAATACAATGCGTGTTTATCTGTAACCTTGATTGCTAATTGTATGCATAAGTGCACTATCATGTCCCGGGGCAGCAGTTATTATCCCTGCTAGTTATAACTGGATGATAATATGAACTGACTTATGTTCTTGGGTATCATGAACTCATAAACCTGACTGCAGAGCTCATCTTTTAAAAATTACAGTAGTCAGGGTGACGCTTTTGAACTGTGCCATGGGAGTTTGAGACTAGTGTATCAGCTGCAAAAGTTTAGTATGAGTGTTGAAGGCTGCTAGAACTGTGCTTACTTTAATGATAGACATTTGACATCCCCAATGCTAGCATAACTTAAAAGGCAAGTTTAATTTGGCAGTAAAAAAAATACTTGAAAATTATGGAAATCGCAATAATTTCTACTTCACAGTTGAAAGCAGCCAGTAAGTACTTGTGGGCAGCACACCTGTGGGGGGGGGGGGCAATCAACTTTGGTGTGGGTAGGGGTGTGCGGTGTGAACGCCAGATTGGGAGCTTGTGAATTAAAATTTTATCAAAAGAAGGGTTTCGGAAGTATATGTACTTTGGAAATTATTTTTGGGCTAAATTTGAGGTTTAGGAGTCTATGAAACTGGCAAAATTGCACGGGACACAACACTCTCGTATGAAACGGACCGTATGGGGTGTACGGCTGACTCTTCCACCATGGGGTATTGGTGACGGCTAGAGAGGGTGGCAAAAAATAGGGTCTTTTGGGGTGAGAGGTGCCAAAATGCCGGTGGGTAAAGCACTATATCCCGGCTGGAGCCATATCGCGGGCTCCATGACGATTAAACGGAAGCAAGCTTGAACTAATTTTTGCGTTAAAGTCACAAAATTGAGTCCCTATCCCTTATCGTTGTAGCCGGACTGTGAGTTAACGCCGGACTAATATTACTGTCCACACCGGCATGATTCGTATTCTGCCCGCCACATTCCGTCAACCTGCAGTTTAATTCCATTGAGGCTGCCCGAATTCAATGGGTGTTGGCACAATACTAATTCTTTCCAAGTCCAAACTTTCCATAAATAGGGATTATTGGTGCAATAATTTGCAAAATTTTCACCCAAAATGGGGGTCTGGTTGAAATGCAAAGTTGCATATCTTCAAAAGTCAATGAAAGTAGAGGTCTTCTCGTAAAATGTTCCCTTTTTCAAAAGGATAGGGAGTCTTTGGGTGATATGAGAATTTGATTTTTTTAAAGCTATAAGAGTATTTTTAACGTATCAAGTGATTTATCCACTATGCCCACTGATCATGCTTAAGGACCAAAATCCACGGGCAATGTATTTTGGCCCCCTGTGACGTCATTGACCAACTAACTCACTGACGGAATGGCTTGTAATTTATGCAATAAAGAATAAAGCACACGTGTATGCTGGTCACCGTGACGTCACGGCGGGCGAACAAGATATTCCAAAATCGGGAGCGGGAAGGGGGTGTCTCGTTTGGCACCTGTGACGTCATTGACCCATAATACACTGACGGAATAAAGCTCGTAAACGCAATAACGGAATAAAGCTCCCCCGGTATGCTGGTCCACCGTGACGTCACGGCGGCGCAACAATATTGCCAATCACTGGATGGGGTAACGCACCTCCTCCCAACATTCCATCTTTCCCATTTTTAAATTCGGAAAGAGTGCCATATGGCCCCTCCCTACGAATTCTGCAGCCTTGCGCATAACCACAGGACATGCAGGTAAGAATTGGCAGAATTACTCTTGCCCTAGTGTGTCTCAGCTTCAAAGTACATTGCATTTTCTTCCAAATTGCAATTGGACGGGCGGGTTAATATTAATCCTAACTTGCCAGCCATTTAATTACTAGTTCACCTTTCCAAATACTTCAACTTTCAAGTTCGATCGGCACTTGAGCAGCTATCATTCATTGACACACTGTTTGACACACGCTGAGAATTTTGACGCCAAAATATGCTCTAGGAACATAGGGTACAGGACCATAGGGTCCTGAAACATACATAATCCGAAGAAATATTCTAAGCCGAATTTGAATGCACATGCATTCTCCAGGAGCATGCGGTATTGGACCACACAGTTTTCTCCACTGCTCAGGAACAGTTGCTATATGTTCCTGGAGCATATTTGAATGCACATTGCTATCTTAACAGGACCTTTTTCGCAGACTTTATGCTCCATGAACATTAATAGTCGGGACCAGTGCGTAGCCAGGTGGGGCAAGGGGGCCAGAGTGCCCCCCTTCTGAAAACTATTTTGAGGCGAATTCGGGAAATGAAACACTGCTATTTACGTTATCACAGCCGTTTTTTTTTTTTTTTCGGATTCTTTTGCCCTCGACCGGGAAATTTTTGCTTGTGATCCGGCATTTGTTGGCACCGTACTCTGGGAAATTGCCCCCTCAAACCACCGGGCTGGCTACGTACGCGCCTGCGGTGGGGGTGCAGAAACCCTTTGACGGGCGCGTACTTTCCTGGTTCTCTGCGTTTTACTGTTACTGCGAAAAAACGCACTTGCCTCTGGTTTGTTTTTGGCCCACCAGCAGTGAATCTTCTGGTGGCTGGGTCCGCCGTCCGACCAACACGCCACATGCGCTGATGCTTCGCCCATTTTAACCATGAAGTACGGGCACATCAAAGGGTTTCTGTCCTCGAGTAAAATATTAATGGTCCTGCCATATTCTTCTGGAGCATAATTTCGGGCCAAAATCTCAAGAAGCACACTATACGATACTTACCCTGATGAAAGGCATTTAGTTTCCCTACGATTTTGGTTTGTAAAAAAGAACCAATCTGTCGCTTCCTATGATTATATCAATGCAGAATTCACCAGCTTTACAATTGAAACCTATTTTCCTTCTAAATTCCAAATTTTACAAGATAGCGCCTAAACAATATTGTGGCGCTTGTTTTTTACCAAAGCTTAAAAAGGAGTACTTATATACGCAGATTTTGCCGAACTATTTAGCTGTGGCGCCCCCTTACGGTTGTATTTGAATAGACTCAATGGGGGGGAGGGGGGGTGGGACAAGCCAAACTAACAGCAACATCGAATTCAAAATGGCATCGACTTCCGGGTGCTAGTGGGGGAACACTGTCATGTGTGGAAACTGCCATAATTTGAGTTTTGGGGGTAATCCACTAACCCCGAAGATTTTGAGTCATAATTTATTCCAAAATTACCATAAATTACTAAGATTTCGAACTAAGTTTTAAAAGAGATTTTGTATCTAACTGACACAGAGACTGCTATTGTAAATGCACGTAACAGTTACCCAAATTACCGTTTTGGACAATCCCCAATGCCAAATCAAGCAAGGCCTGTCCTACCTCCCCCCCCCTCCCCCGCCACTATGAGCTGTGGTGCGCGACTAATCGGCAGTATTTAATTTAAATTGTACCAATGCCAATTCCCCCAGGACCGACAAAATTTACCCGCCCCCCCCACCATCACACAAACATGAGTAGGTGGCCTATTGTTATGTGCAATTTATCCCCACGTCAAAACATCTGTACACCAACACATGCATGCACTGCATACACCACAACCACCCTTACATAACACCAACATCTCCTTTTCTATAACCAACTACTTCCTCAACTTGTTTTGGCACCATTACAAGAAATTATCACAGTTCCTAAATTTTCAGATCAGAATTGCAAACGCACAGTCAAAATGGCCGTAATTTTTGTCCATAATTAAAAATCCATGTTGTATTGTGTTGATATTATTTAAGACGAAGTTTTAGGTATAAACATCTTTATTTTGAAATGACAGGGAAGGTGTAACCTACATTAAATTAGCTTAGAATTTGAGGATTCAGTTTAACAACTTTTTGCGCCCAATTGGGCGTTTTGTCTATTTTCTTTATTTGAATGATAGGAAGGTGTACCTATGTTAACTTAAGCTTATAACTTGGGGATTCAGTTTTAACACATTTTGCGGCCCAATTGGGGGCGTTTTCTATTTTCTTTATTGAATGATAGGAAGGTGTAACCTATGATAAAAAGCTTATAACTTCGGGATTCATTTTTAACACATTTTGCGCCCAATGGGCCGTTTTTTCTATGGTCTTTTTTGAAATGATAGGAAGGTTAACCTATGTTAACTTAAAGCTTAGAACTATGGTGAGGTCAAATGTCACACCCAAGGTCAAAGGTCAACGAACGGGAGAATCAAGTTGTAAACAAGGTTGATTGGTTCTAATGCAATCTTATGCTCATGTATCAAACATCTACTTTAATTCAGTTTATGAGATTTCCTTTTTTTAACATGTTTCTGTAATAAAAGTTCACTGAAAACCATCTACTCTTTAAATGGCTTTTTAATGTTGTTCTATTTCTGTAAATTATGCCTGGCGTCACCCAACCATTTTTTTTAAATACTTTTACGAGTTCAAATTTAAAAAAGCCTCAAGCATATTCCAATATCATTAGGCTCAAATTGTACTTATTGCACCATGCAAAAGTACAGGTTTCGAAATATGAACAAAAGCTTAATACTAAAGATATTTTATGGCCATCACACACTGGAAAATATAAGATATTAACCAACAATGCCGCTATTACAGCAATTCGAAAATGTTCATTAACCTCAAGGAACACACCCGACATATTTTGCATATAGGGCGGCGCAAAGTTTTGGTCAAAACAACGTTTTTGGGTGTTTATTATGCGTTTATAGGTGTTTCTCTTCACCTGAAACGAAAAAGCCTTAAACAGCTTTGTGTTTAAATCAGGTATTTTGTAATAAAACCACTCCAGAAGGGTTTTATTCCATTGCTTAGGTTCACAACTGAAATGCAGAAAATGCCATCAGACTTGTATCAATTTGCCTGTAAATCTTCATACTGATATTATATGGCTTTCTTATTAATGTCAAGGAGCCCAATGCAATATCAACAAAACAAAAGTTATCAACGAAGTTCCATTTAACGAAAATCATTTCGTATCGTGTCGGGATGGCCGAAAAGGTGGGTTTCGTTTGTAAAACAAAACGTTTATCCATGTATCGGTCTGAAGACAGTTGGGAGCCAAAACTCTCAATATTTCCGGTACTCCTTTCTATTTCGGCAGGAATGAGGGTCGGTCAAGAAAATGAAAGACTAACTCATCTATCTTCTGACTTTATTCCTAGACAAAATTGTATGTAAACTAAGAAACATATGCCATACCTTTTTAGTATGTACATGAAGTCAAGTAAACACGCTATAAGTATTTCAATTTGGTAAATAACTGTATTAGCGGGACTTTTATATCCCATTTTTAGCAATATTACACATTTTTTACCTTCTTATATCATTATTATCCCGTGTTTCAAACTAAACTATTTAATTATCTCATTAATGGATAGCGTTTAGTAATAAAATAGTATTTAGATATACAAGTTTTACCGTTGTACCAATAAGTGAAAAAAGAAATTGTCAAATTACTACGCACATTTTTAGAGTATTATAGCCATATAAACAAACACATGACATATGCCCTATACTGGTATTATTTGAGTTTTATAACTATAACTTTTTAATTTTCAATTATGTCCAGAAATTCGCCTGTTGGTAAGAATACGGAATGACGTATGGGACAAAGCAAGTCAACATCAATTCGGGATCTTTACCTTCTTCACGATGTTTTTGGAGTTTTGTGAACCCCTTGGTGATACGGTTAAAGCCGCGTTACATTGCTTGAATACCAGCATTTTTTTAATGAACAATATTAAAATAATCCACAATTTCAATTAAAACATGGAACTAGTCACTTCTCCATGTGAGGACGGCCATCTTTACAAATAAGGTCCGTCACTATCATTTCACTCTAAAAAACAGTGAAATTACTACCATTTGCATTATGCTTAAACATTTTAAACGTTTAAATCGAAAAATAGTCATTTGCCGATAGGTGTTTAGGCATTTGCGACCGCCAGATGTTTATAGATGTTACATGTTTATTACCTAAACTTCGACTTTGCACCACTTTCTACACAATGTGTTTTTACAGTGAAACTTTAACGCAACAACTACTTGTTTACTTGGATTTTTTTTCTTTTTCTAAGGGTGCTAATATATATTTAGCTTGGCATCAATTAAGATGGGACATGGCACGAAGATCTCAGTATAACAAAACATAGCCTCAAACATTCACTCATTTTCCTGTATAGGTATTCGGGTCATGGCATTCGACCCAAGTGACCAGGGGTTCGCGCCCGCGAAACTTGAATCGTATGTATATACGTACATTCTGAGAGCTTGTTACGATTTCTAAAAGTTGTGACTTACGTGCGATCGCGAACAATGGACGTTTAGACAATCGAGAACACCTCTCCGCATAGCTTATGATCCTTATTCGTGTCGGTCTATTTGGGTGTAATGTGGGTGCAATTAGGTACGGGTTGGTGTTGAATGCCGTTCTAGTAAATCGATTAACGGATTTACAAGCGTAAACGTGTGTTTTGGGTGAGCATAGACCTATTGAATCTGGTAAGTACGACTCGGGACTACCACCCCTCGCGTATTTTAGAATTCCTGCTGGTATATGAGAACTGCGTTCAATTCGATTATATATTATAGTATATTATAAACACTTAAATTATATCATGCATTGGCCTATCTTTTCACTATTACCTGTGTACTTTCGATAGATATTAGGCCTTCAACGCACAAAAAAATGGCTTCCAAAAAGCTGGAGTCTATTCCGTTAGTTGGAAAGACCAAATATTTACTTAAAACATAAAAAGTAATATAGGCCTATACCACAAATGAAAACAAAAGAATTGAATAATATAACAGGCAAGGGTAATGCCGGCAGCCACAGTTAAACAATTGAACAAATGGCAAGAGATACATACTAGTGAGACGACTTACACTGATTTTGTAACGAGTTCAAAAAACTGTGAATTAGCCAAGGAAGTGACAAAAGTTTGTGTACTTTTATTCATGCTGACTTCAGAGATTTTACAATATGTTTTGTGTTGTGTATTATTTAGTCTCTAGAACTAAACTAGTCACCTAAAATACTGAATTCCACCAAAATTGAGGAAATAGATTTTTCCGTTTTGATGTATAAACATCTATGTGTATATTACAGTCCACTAGATAGGCCTACCTTATACCACAAATTCCGGATACGGAATTTTATTACCAAGTTAGCTATTTCACACACAACGATTAGTATGTGGATAAGCCTTATTACATGGCAAAAATACTATTTGTTCGAAAATTGAGGACACCACCCTCTCTGAAATCTTTGAGTTCATCCTTGAACTAGATCATAAGGATGATGCCATGTCTAATCCGTATCGGCCTCTTTCTTTCATTCTTTTTCTTTTCTCTTTTTCTTCCCAACGTTCTTTTCTTCCTTATTTTTTTTCTGTGCGTGACATGTTGAGCCCATCTTGTGTGGAAAGGGACGCAGCCCCTTTTTGATGTACCATTTGGGATGTAAATTATTAACAATGCCACTGTCAGAAGGAAAAATGATATATGGTTAATTAACTTAACATGTTTAATCTGTTTTTTTAAATTTTATGCACCGATTTTGCTTCGATTGCGCAATTACATGATTATTCAACCATCCTGACCGTATGTGAATAAATGACATATTATTGGTAAAAAGACTTTTAAGATGCTACTAGTCACTTTGGCGTATCCTAACGGAGTCTTGCTGGTAATAATTTTTGTTGCCTTTATTTAATTTTTATAAGCCTCTATATCAATTTGGGCAAGCTCAACGCTGCAAAAAACAGTGCGTAGGAATTGTGCAATTTAGTGTTTATGTATTAAAAAGTCAAACTCCTCTAAACACTTGGTTCAAATGTCTAAACACCTATGTTAACTGCCAAATGCCTAACATTTTAGATTTCAACATGTTTAGATATTAAACTATATTTCAAAAGAGTGTGCAAAATAGAGTTTAGAAAAGGGTGTTTAATTTCTAATCACTGTTTTTGGCAGTGTACATGCATCAACGGCACTCTTGTCTGAAATTATAGATTCAATGGGGTTGTTATAATCTCTTATTTTTCATTCGGACTGGCGTCTTCCTTCATTTTCTGAAAATAAATGCTGTTACCATGATAATTGCAAACAAGATGGATGAAATGCGAAAAGCTTCCCACTTCCCACTCACTACGAGTGTGTTACGTGTCCTCTTGACACACGTAGTTTTTAAATCGTAAATCTGGCTTCTCATAAGACCAACTGTAGCCTACGTCCAAGTTTCACGAAAGCGAAAAAAATCTTAGTAGTACCTTACGTCGCAACTAGGGCTACGTAGTCTTACGACTGCTTTCCCGTTCGCGACCGAACCCATGTTTATTTCCTAACCCGAGGGATGTTCTCCCTCACATCCAATGAACGCAACAGACTGTCACTCCCTTGGTCTCATTTTCACAGAATTCTGGTAGATCATGACCCCCTTTTTCATGAAAAATTTTTGGTAAAACAAATGGGTCGGGCCGGGGGTTTTCTTCAAATTTCCGCAAATTATTGACAATAATCGAAATTGGTAAGCCAAAATTTTCTAATAATTGTTGGAAAATTAGTCAAACTGAAGCAAAATTGTTCCAGAATTTGCTTAAAATGCAAATTGAGGAAATGGCAATTTGGGTTTAAAATTGGCCCGAAATTTGCATTTCTGGTATAGCTATGGGTCCGTTTTGACAAACATGTATATCTATTGTCCTAGCTTCCCCGACTCTCATAGGCACGTCCCGACCCAACCAACTTGAGACCCCCGGGTTTCCTTAACAGTACTTAGCACCATGTATCTAAACAATGTTTTATTTTGTTACAGGAATCTTTAACTTTAACAACTAGAGTTGCTTGGATTTGTGTCATTTAAAAGGGTCAATAAAATGCATATTTAGTCTTGTCATCAAAATTTAGATTGAATCATGCACGACGAACTCGGTCCTAATAAATTGGGAGTAAACTTGAAGGCAACTAAGTTTCAGTATAAAATGTTATAATATAGCCAGGTGTTGATTTTCGAAATGTGAGCCATAGGGAGTAGTTTAGGTATTAACTCCACCATGAACTGCGCATGTATCAAAGTACCCGCAAAATTCCAATAGCATCCATATAGTGCATGTAGTGGGTTCATATAGATCAAACACTCAATCGATTTCTTCACTTGTATTTGGCTCCAAAAATGTCTTAAAAGTGAAAAAGGTGTTTTAATTTGCTCACATTTCACATAAAACAGAGTTGAATTTCGTCTTTGCTCCAATAGTCGGGAGAAGGTCCAAGTTATTGCCTTACCGTAAGTTTAGTATGGACCACATTTTTTTTGCTGAAAATTAGATTAGGGGGTGTAGAATAAGAATCCCCTGGTGCCACGTGGCAGCCTTGAGCATTTTAAGAATGGCGAACGCTATATTAACAAACTATGGAGTTACTAGATACTATAGGACCCCAATGAACAAGTGCAATGGCAATCATAACATTGAGTCATACTTCAATTTCAAAGGAAGCCAAATCTCAAAATTTTAAATATCCCTATATAACATCGAATACCTGAGAGAAAATAACATTAATACTTAGCTATTTGTTAGACCCCGATAAAGGTATTTCTAATACTTTTAGAGTTGTAAATGGCGTCAATCCACTATGCAGCCAAAAACGAATATCTTCACGTAAGAAATTATTGTGTCAATGAAACAATTAGAATGCACGGTCATGAATGTTCTCCCTGACGACAATACGACATACGAAGATCACAATTTTTGCGTACTAAAATAAGCAATCTTCCTCCTTTTAGTGTGGATTTATTGATGAACTTTACATTTGCTCACTAAAATCAGTACTTGATTTTAGGTGCACCAATCAAAATATTCGTTGTTTTTAAAACTAATATGGTATCAAAATATGCAATTAATCTGAAGTGTGCCAAATATTGGACAAATTATTTTGGTGAGCTCTCCGGCTGACTTATCTGATTTTAGAGTGTATCTTTGTGGTCAAAAGTGTAAAATGACCATTGTGTGGTCATATTTTTGACCCCATTTAGTTTTCGACTGTGCATAGTTGGCAAGGTGAAGGTCTAATTAAATGATACACGATTTAAAATCACGAATACCATGATACAGAGCAACTTACTTCATAAAGTAGATTTTTATTAGTACGAGAACTTTCCGAAAATTCCTTCAGTTGAAAGGTTTCTTCATAATAGGAAGAGCCTATGCTAGAGCTTCAAAGTGAATAAAGCACCTATCATCAAACTTATCTGAATCTATAATGTCCCCATTAGAATAATTTCTGTCTTCAATTCGTTTATATAGTTTAAAGGCCGACTCCAGATTTCCTGAGGAGGCCTCCCTCAATTCCCAAAAAAAAAATCGTGTTTTTTGCATGTACAGAATGCTTGTCCATATACTATATCACTGTGTGAAAGTGCAACTTAAATCGAATTCCTTCATATAAAAATCACAACTTTGTTTTAAATTCCGGGTCCGGAATTTTATATACACGGTATCCTATGGGACGTAATAATACTACACATAAAGATGTTTACTGCAGCAAAACGAAAAATCCGATTCATCTTCAAATTTCGGATTTGTTGGGCCCTTTTTAGGTTACTATCTTTAGTTCTAGTTGACTATTTTCATTATTACACAAAAAAATAATATTTCGAATCTCTGAGTCAGACTTTAAAGAAACACTAAAAGGAAAATTTAAGAAGAAAAGCACGAAACCAAAACACTATATACTGTACTTTGTAGTTGATTGCTTCAGACTTAACTACGCTGTAAAAAATATCGTTAATTTTATCAGTATTTACTGGTCAGCATTTCTCCCAACAAATCCTGCAATATTTAGAGTAGTCCTATACTCTTAAAATAATTCATCACAACACAGCTTTTATATTTGGTGAGTTACTACAAAATTTGGTTATGTAGGGAATATCATTTACTAAAATCCACGATGTTTTAACATGGACTATATCCATTTTCCCATTTGAGGACCACCACTATCCTCACAAATTATGTCCGTCATCATTTCACTTTAAGAACTGTGAACGTATACACCATTTGTACTGACTAACACTTATCTTAGTAGACGATCCACAAATGTCAACCAAGTTTTTACGGTGCGTATACTACAAAATATACATTTGTTGTAAAATATCTTAATCAAGTTACAGTTGTTGTGAAAAATAATCGGAGAATTGAATGAAACCTGTAATTTTTATGGAATTTGAAGAGCTCCCCTTTTAGAACCTTTAAATTATCATAATAGTCAGGACATGTTTACATAAAATTAGTAAGTATTTGCCGTTTTTTCCAATACATAGTTTCTTCTATTTTGCAGTATTTGTCCTCTACCTTACGTTGTCCAGGTTTACAGTGTATTTTGCTCTTTTAAAATCGTCGCAAATTGCTGAAAACTCCGTTTTGACGAGGTGTGGATAACAATGTCTACCAACGTGGAAAATTGTCCACCAAGTCCCCTTGCCAAACTGCAATGTTTCTTAAAAAGCTATTCCTATTTTTTTTAATGTGCGAAATAGATTATAACAAGTTTTATAGCTCCTATATTGCAAGTCGAAAGCCATTTTTTCAAATGAGTGCCGCAACCCCCCGTTACAGAAATCTATAGAAATTTGTGACATGTGGTTGAAAAATTAACTGTTAAACAAATGCATCTTTACGAAACTATTCTCTATTAAGCTTCTTGCTTATAATTTTCTTTTTTATGATAAACATGGCCTACCAAAAACAAATAATTCCATTCAACCTGATACACAAGTCGCCACGGATATCCGCGAATTACATTTTCTGACATTGAATACGTAACTCACAAAATACGGGGTACACAGCATTGATTAGCAAGGGTGGCCTTAATTAATACCCGTTGACTTTCCATCAAGTACCATTGCCCCCGCATCTCATGCACTGTGTTAATTAGGGGATTTGGACTCGTATTTTGCATTTTGTACATTTCTGAGCAAATATTGGTCGAAGGGGGGGGGGGTTAAACTGAACCAGAAGCAATTAGGGAATCCCATTTTATGAAATTTAGTGTTTTAAACATCATAAATCATTTAATTTACGTTTTATAATGGAATACGAGGTAATTTTGTACAAAAATCGATAAATGAAGGAATAAATTATGCAATTTCTACTCAAGAGCTATTGCCTTTGCAATGAACCATGTATGTCTTTTGGATTTCGTGAATATTGACTACAAAATGCCAAGAAGTCGCATGTTCAAAAAATACTTCCGTCTTTAAGTGAGAAGCAGATTTTGTTAGTACTAAGTTGTTTAAAAAAAATATTGAAATTTATGTTAATCAGCCTATTGTTTTAAAACAGTAGGTGTAAAACCTTGTTAAAAACTTTTGGAGGCGACTTCAAATATTATCTTTATTTTATCAAAAAAATTCCTATATGTACTCATAGTTTTAGGTGAAGTGCGTTTTTGACTTAGATCTGGCCCTATTAGGTCCGAAAGGTGTTCCTCGCTTTCCTAGACGGATAGCATCAGAACGGTAGATTACCTATACAATTTTTATTTGTTTTGAAAGTTAAACTATTTAGTTCTCCAGGAAGACAAGGATGAATATTATTCATCTTTCCTGAGATGGTCGCGCACCACAAACTGTTGAAAAAAACCCCATGTGCGATCGGCCGGACTCGAACCGGCAACCTCCGTATTACTAGTGACAGAGTCCTTACCAATTGAGATAACAAGCCAGAGGTGGCAGAGGAGCGACGAATAATTATCAGAGGTGTTAGGTCCGAAGGTGTCCATCGCTTTAATAGCGGATAGCGTCAGAACCGGTATATTTAAAGATACAATTTATATTTGTTTTGAAAGTTTAACAACTACTTAGTTCTCAGCAGAAGGATGAACATTTATGAATCTTTTCGGGAGATGGCCAGCGCACACAACTATTGGAAAAAATAGTTGAAAAAATAGATAATATCTATCGCTCTCTAGTTGAAAAAACAGAAAAACAAGATATATAAAGATGATAACAAAGCGGGCGTAGCATAATATCGTGAAAGGAACTTGATGTAAGAACGAAACCATAACCTCTGTCAGTACTAGAGCGCGCTAAACCAATTGCGCCATCACAACGTGATGTTTTTCGAGTTTCTACACTATAGTCGATCCAACCTCATATGCCCCCATCCATTACGTGGAGGTATTAAGCTCTGATGATGAGGGGCAATAATTAAAGCTTCACAACAAATCAGGTGATTTGAAAATCGTCTTAGAGGATTAATAGAGTAGCAGAACTATTACAATCAAAGTTATTTTTTTTGGCCCAAAAAATTTAAGGTCATCTCAACTGGAGTTTTAATGTTTTTTTAATTCTTTTAGGAGTGTTCAGCGTTCATGAGATTTTTAGTTGGTGATTTGGGGTCTGGTTCAGGAGTTATGTCTAATATCTGAGACAGTTGAAAAACCCTGTTGGGCCAGTTTCGGCTATTCTGATATCAACAAAGTACCATTTGAAAATTCCCCCCAACCTTCAAGAAAATTTTTATTGAAAATTAAAATAAAAAGAAGCTTAAAAGTGCTGGCTTCTTGTGATTTACGTAATTAAACTTTATAATGTCGCAATTGCTAATGAATACATGTAGCATTTGAAATTAGATTCCAAACAGTCTTGTTGTTCTCAGCTTGACCCAGGTTCAGCAGAAGGTAGGAACCACAAAAACACCCTTGTTGAAAGTAACTGAGACCTTTGAACACAACCATCCTTTCCTTTATTGTTCTTTGTTGATCACGGCGTTCGTCATCATATTCATCCCTGGCATTTTGGAGCAGTGTGGAATAGGGGAAGGGTAAGTTGGCCCTCCACATTAGAGCGTTGGCCCACAACAAGCTGTAGACAAGCGTTGTCCAACAACTTGCTGTAACGGTTACATTAGTTCAGCAGTCCAATCTCCCAAAAATTCCATGCTTTCAAATTATTTTCCGCGGGGTGGGGGGCGGGGGGTGGGGGGGTGGGGGGTGTACTGAGAGTGAGTCCCTCATTTTCCCCAACAACATAATAATTTCTGGTCCGTTCACTGAAAAAATAATATATTGTTATGCAATGATTAAATTTACTCTGAGTCAGTCGTGTTTTGGTTGAAAAGGGTTTAATACCACAATGATGCTACCTATTATTACCTTTAGTTTCTTGTATCTTTCAGGTGAAAGTGGCCCAAGTGGAATTTATCCTCTGGGTGCAACGTGACAATATCTCCGCTTAGGTCCATCAAAATGGATGGAATAAAGCCGAGGGATTTAAGACTTGGATCTTGTATAATAAATAAAGTCAAAATATCTGGCAAAATTGCACAGTTTATATTTTTTTTAATTGTTAGTTTGATTGTATAGTTTTTATTGGACAGTCTGTAATGATCACTGCAAGGCCAGTGTGGGATTTGCAGAAGGGTAGGCCATCAATATTTTTCCTTGCGTTATGCGATGTTGGCAGGTGCCATTGAAAGTCCAATGTACAACAAATAAATTTAGGTATGACATTTTACAGAGTATGTACAAGCATCTGTAGGCGATTTAAGGTTTCCCGAAACATCCCAGAAATCAACAATAAATGGATAACGCCAGTTATCATAGCGTTTAAAGCAGAAAAAATACTAAATATGAACAATCGAAGGACGATAGAGGTTGGCTTTCCCCCAAATGTCAAATTTTCGGACAAATGCAAAGAAAAGGATTATAATCTCATTCAAAAAATAATGCCAACTACAAAAAGGTTAAGAATAGATGATCTGCCAACGCATATGCCATGAAATAGGTAGTCTTCCTCATTAGCACCCGAATCTTAACCCAATAGAACTCATTTGTCACATATAAAAGCTTATGGTGCCAAACATAACAGGACTTTAAACTAATCTGTTCAAACTGTTAAGGGGAGCTCTACAAAAACCCATCAAGTCACCGAAATAGCTTGAAAAATGGCAATAAACATGTTATTGGGATAGAAGACTCCTACTGGAGCAAGAGAATATTTTTGATATTGCACATAAAAATCAAACCTAATCAAGCTGACGGAGGACAGTGACAGTGACAGTGAATCGGAATATTACATGTATCTAATGTATTAGAATAATTTGTCGTATTGGTCTGAGTACATCATATCGGATAATAACAAATATAATGAAAAATCATTAGACATGCAAACAGCCCCGCTAAATATTATAAACACCATCGTAGTCGGCAGGATTCGAAACCTGCGGCGGGAAACCCCCAACCAGATTTCAGAGTCTGGTCGACTTAACGCTCGGCCAAGGACTTACACCGATAAATGCTCATCCAGATTTGGGCCATTCTCAAAAAGTAACCTTTTCGATAAAAATGAATTTAATGGTATTGCAAATTCTTTACATTATCACGTTAACCATCTTCCAAGTTCCTGCATGATATTTTAAAACAATATGTTCAAGCCAAACACCCCATTGCATAAATGAAGTGTGTAAGATTTGTGATAAAAAGTGAGATTGTTACACCATTTGCTTCTGTAGGTTATATGAATAGATCATTAGTTTTTTGTTTGAAATACTGCTTAAAGTATTGCGTGGACTTCAATTTTTAAAATAACGTTGAAAAAAATACAAATTTATAGAAATAGACAGTAATAACAAAGAATTTTAATGACATTGGTTATGTCACACACGTGACCAAAAAGACAAGAAGTTGGTATAACTAGAAAACAACTGTATCAGGAATGTCCATATTTCATGTCAAACGCCAGTTTATATGTACCTTCGGTATACAAAATAAATTGGTTTTAGATTTTCTATTTCAAAAGTTATTGATGTGTTAATTCTGTCACACCCGTGACCGGCACTCACCATTTTTAGTATTGAAGGACAACAAATTTTGGTCATATGAAGAAGGTAGCACTGTTAACTTTGATTTCAGTTAAAAATGAATATGATAATTTTAAACAAGAAAACAACAAATTAATTTTTAATAAAGACAGGCTCTTAACGTGTTTCCCTGTATATTTTCAATTTATATTTGTTTCCTGTCAATTTAAAATTGCACGAAAAGCGAGTGAAAAGGGGACAGAAAAATCATAAGGGAGTCTTGATAATGATTTTGCACAAAGATGATAAGAACCTCGTTTTCATGAATGGGCAACATGGTCTGAGGTAGCAGATCGGTCAAAATATAAAAAAACAAGATACCGTTGGTATATGAGGAGTAGAAAATGGCAACTGGTGATCGGCAATTTCGGGGGGGGGTGGTGGAGGATTTCAACCTGATCGGGAGACCGGACAGATTTCTAGTTCTGTTGCCTTAACACTCAGCAACGACGAGAACTCATTACAATATGTGTAATTGTTTCAATGGATATTCCTGGTTCAATGTAAAATGCCCGAAAACGAGTGCAAAGGGGACGGAAACAGAGAACAATAAGAAGTTTTTACAATGATGTTGCACAAAATGGTAAATTAGTTTTCATTATGGGACAGTGGACTGAATGCATCAGATCGGCCAAAGATATAAAGACAAAGTAAGTTGGGATATGAGGAGTAGCAAAATGGCAGTTAGTGAACGTAGTCAGCAGGATTCGAACCTGCGCGGGGAGACCCCAACAATTCTAGTCTGTCGCCTTAACCACTCGGCACGACTACAACTTATTCAAACTTCGTGCAAGTTTTGAATGTATATTTGTTTCCTGTCAATTTAAAAATTTCCAAAGTCGATGCAACAGGGGACAGAACAACATGGATGTCTTGATAATGATTTTGTCACAAAGATTATATAAGCCTATTTTTCCATAATCGGCAACATTGGTTCTGAGTGGTAGCAGATCGTCACAGATATAAGACAAAGATAAACGTTGGTATATGAGGAGTAGCAAAAATGCCGCTAGTGAACGTATTCGCAAGATTCGAACCTCGCGGGAGACCCCAAAAGATTTCATCTGTCGCCTTACCACTCGGCCACGACTACAACTCACTTAAAAATCGTGCATTTTCACTGTATAAGTGTTTCACTGTCAATGTAAAACTGCCCAAAAACGAGTGCAAAGGGGACAGAAAAATCATAAGGAAGTCGTGATAAATGACTTTGCACAAAGATGATAATAACCTAGTTTTCATAATCGGCACAAGTGGTCTGATTGTAGCAAAGATCGTCAAAATAAAAAACAAGAAAAAAAAAAATAAACGTTGGTATATGAGGAGTAGTGCTAAATTCAGCTCATCTATGATCGATCCGGCAGGATTCGAACCTGCGCTGGGAGACCCCACGATTTCTAGTCTTCGCCTTAACCATCGGCCCACGACTACGTACTCATTGCAAAAAGCGTGCAATTTTTCAATGTCATATGTGGTTCCTGTCAATGTAAAAGTGCCCGAAAGCGAATGCAAGGGGACGGAACCAAATCAATAGGGAAGTCTTGAAATAATGATTTTGTACAAAGATGATGAGAACCTAGTTTTCACATATCGGCGGTAACTTGGTCTGAGTGGTAGCAGATCGTGTCAAAATATAAAAAAAGATAACATTGGTATATGAGGAGTAGAAAAAGGCAGCTAGTGGGATCGTAGTCGGGACAGGATTCAACCGGCCCGAAAAGCGAATCCAAAGGGGACAAGAAAAATCATAAGGAATCCCTTGAGAAGATTTTGGACAAATATGATAATAACCTAGTTTTCATAATCGTAACAACATTGGTCTGTAGTGTAGCAGATCGGTCAAAATATAAACAAAAGATAAACGTTGGTATTGAGGAGTAAGCACAATGGCAGCTAGTGATCGGAACCCAAGAGAATTTCTAGTCTGGCGCCTTAACCACTCGCCAACGACGCCAACTCACTGAAAAAACCGTGGCATTTTTGATTTATATTTGTTCCTTCCATGTACCAATTGCCCAAATGCGAGTGCAAAGAGGACGAAAAATCATAAGAATTTCTTGATAATGACTTTGCACAAAGAGTGATAATAACCTAGTTTTCATAATCGGCACATGGTCTCGTGTAGAAAGATCGGATCAACATCTAAAGACCAGATAAACGTTGGTATATGGGGAGTAGCAAAATGGCAGTAGTGAACGTAGTCGGCAGGATTGAACCTGCGTGGGGAGACCCCAACAGATTGCTAGTCTGTCGCTTAACCACTCGGCCACGGACTATAACTCACTGAAAAAATCGTGAATTTTTCAAGTGTATATTTGAGTTCCTGTCAATGTAAAATTGCCCAAATGCGAGTGCAAAGAGGACAGAAAACTCATTA
>JAMKCH010012777.1:0-26501 GCA_023653785.1 Ophioderma brevispina
ATCATATTTATATTTTGAAGACTGCCACTTCCTTTCCCAATTTTTATCATTAGACAATATCAAAAAATCACCCACGCATGTCAGTAGGCATTTACTTTATCTCTTGGACATTTCAATTTCAGTGGAAATTGCCACTCTTTTAAAGTGTTTGGCTCAGAGCTGTTATTGTAACACACATTAACAAACATATATATCTTTCCCTAGGAAAGTAAAATCATATTTTGTGTTCTCATCTGAATTGTGAACATAATAATTTTCATCACTGGGGTTACCACACAATAACAGTGTCACTAGCCCATTCAACAATTTCACACCCATATGTGTCTTCATTTGATGATGTAATCGCTACATCCAGGGCTCACTGTCAAATGCTGTTTAAAAAGTTTAACGGATGGAATGAACAATGGGATAGTGCATTTTTTCTCACTCAGTGCATTGGTGTTAAGTGTTTGGTACTGTTATGGGTTAAAGGTTAATTTGAAGACAAAAGTACCAGTTCATCTTGTGTTTTGGTTCAACAAAATCTTTAAACACTCCTTCAGTTGATTCTGAGTCATAAAGCAGTTCCACGCTTTGAGTGGAGCCTGCGGTGCATGTATATCACAATGCCTCACAGGGTACTGTGTGTTGCTTGTAGTTCCTGTTCATTTACAGGTGAAAATATTTGTCCCAAATTTCTTGAAGATCAAAAATGATTTGTAGGTTGAAAAGTTGAAAAAGAGCCATTTTTTATAAATGGATAAAACTTGGGTCATTTTAAAACTGATTGGAAAGATTAAAAAAAAATTGTTTAGATATTTAGAATACATCTCTCAACTAATAATTTTTAACTATTTGATCTACTAGCCAGTGGCAACACTGCAGGAGGGGAAGGGGGATTGTCCCCCAAATATTTTTCTTGCCTCTCCAGTTTGCTCCCCCCCAAAAAAAGTGTTTGTTTCACCACTGGCTGTATAGCACTAGTTTGGAACAGTTAACATCATCTTAATCCACCTCCCACTTGGAATACTTTTGGTATGGTATATAAGCACCGTGCTTTGCATATCCTTGTCAATGACTGGAGAGCAATGTGTTTATGAAGGCAACTTGTGGTTTAAAGCGGCACCGGCACATTTTCAGAAAATATGAAATTTCTTTAATTTGCTCGCAAATGATAGTCTAGGCCATTTGAAGGATATAGATATATTTTACACATAAAAATAACATACCCAAAAACAGTTAGGGACATTAATAAGAGGCTAAAGACATCCATGTAATTTGTAGGCTAACTTTTAAGTTTGCTGTAACTTTAATCAACAAATGTGTCTATTACATGACTATCATAGACTCACACTCATTGATATTAAAACCACACACAGGCCGGTCAAACAAGGTGCATGCCATGAGAAACAACTCTAGCGTGTGTTTTCTTGTGTTACATGCCATTTCTGCGCCGTCTGCTGAATTAATGTCGCCGGCGACATTAATTATAAAATTGTTCTGTTTATCCATAAGCGGATTTGGGATTAATACTTTTGGGTGTGGGCTAATGTATATAAAAGCTTTACAACCATGCAAGAATATCAATTTTGAAAAATCTAGAGGGCGCACTATTTTTCAAATGTGCCAGTGTCTCTTTAAAGTGCTTGTTCTGATTTAATTGTATAGAGTTCCCTACTTGATATGAGAACCTGACACTTACATATATTCATCACCAAATTTTGTGGGAAACAAGCTTGCAGGATTGATGGTAGAAGTGATAATGCACATTTGCAATGCCTTGTTCACTAATGCGCTATAAACATTGATCGTTAACCAATAATAAGGCAGGTTTTTGCCTCTATCTTTGGAAAGAAATGGATTTGAAGGCTGAAATTTTAGGATGGCAATGAGAAACATACAGCCTTTTACCTGATACCACAATTGATGCTACTTCGGGGTACATTGGAGGGTCCCCCTGAACAAGCAACTTTAAGACTATAGGGCCTAATGCCATTGAACCAAACTATAGCACTAAAGTAGAGTTTTTTTCTGGTTCTTCAAAATGAACAAAACCCACACATCAGAATTGCTTGAAATATTAGAAAATTACTGGATAAGATGTGTATTTTGCTGAGTATAAAAATTGTTTAATATTCGAAAGTTCCTTTAAAATGAGAGAGATCTTCTCTCTCCTCAAATCAAGTAATATTTCGCGATGATGTCTGAACACCACACACTCTCATAACCTGTCAACTCACATTTATCTTGATGGCAAATCATACCAAATACGATACACCCAATTTCCTGGCGGATTTTCAAATTGAAATTATGGGACTCGGGAGATTCGAATATTACCGCTCGAGCTTATTTTCGTGATTATTAACGTCAACACGAAAAGTATGTTTTCTAATGAAGAGTACAAATCAGTATCTGTCAATACACGGATATTGTGCCAATAATGGATGGATCATATTCACTTTGCGCAACATTTTTTTGCGTCTGGCGTTTCTGGCGTTATTAGAATATTATGAATGACACTTATTGATGTCATCATCAATTATGTACCAAGCATTTTTGTCCATTAAGAGTTATGATTACTCCTCCACTGGGACTTCTGCCTTGCGGATATGATACTTTTTCTGTATGGCTGTCAAAAACGTCATGCTATTCTGTGCGGGGGAAAAAAATGTGCTTTCAGAGATTTCCCTGTCAGAAAATCTATGTTGCCTTTGTTGCTTTGGAGTATTTATGTTGAGTTACATGACACCCTAACTAAAACATGCACAGTGCAACATGTCTATTTAATACAAAGAAACTTAAGCCCACATTATGCCACAAATCTATTTAATACAGAGAAACTTAAGATCACTTACGCCAAATGCACTTTAATCGTAATTCTGCTAAGAACACAATTTTCTTTCTTTTTTTCTATTTTTTTTAAAGAAACGTGACATATAAATGCATCTTCACATGGTTTGCTTAACTTTCTTAAAATCTAGGGCAACTTTTTTTTAAAGAAACGTGACATATAAATGCATCTAGTTTTGCTTAACTTTCTAACAATCTAAGGCAACTTTCGTGAAATCATGAATCATTATCAATCACTAGTAAAGAGCATCATTACAGCATGAAAAGCGTACATTATATGATTCTCAATGATTTTAACATTTTAACTACTTAGTTCTTAGGATAGAGGAGGAGGAATTATTTCTTAAGTGGAGAACTAAGCAGTTAAAATATATATAAAATCATTGTGAATTACATATATGTAAATATTTTTTTCTGCTGGGGATGTGATAGACACTTTTTAAACATAATAACAATGGGGCTCTTTACACGAGACACCAGATCAGCATCAATGTGGTACTTCCAAGATCCAGATCTGTGTAGACGTGTATGGGATTGGACTGTCTACACGATGCAACATTTAAGAACAATTTAACGCATAATGGTAAGTGCACGTATGCAGCGCATAAGGAAAATGCGATTTAAGCGTGGTACTGCATGACGCAGAATAAACCACGCTAGAAGCACTTTCCCTTTCTACACTGCCTACGATGTGCAGTAACACGATACGTCTGTGTAGGCTATACGCTGGTCACAGACGTACCACATTGACCCGAATTAATGGGAATCTGGTGTCTCATGTAGAGATCCGCAATAGTCCACCGATTCATCTTTTCAGCCAGCTCAATTGGTTAGAGTGCTGTGCTCATAATACTGAAGTTGTCGGTTTGAATCCCACCCAAGCACATTTTAAATACCACTTTTATATGCTGGTCAACTCCAAGAATAGATTAGTAATAATTCATTCTTGCCTATCTGGAGAACAAAGTAGTTAATTTTAAAAATAATCATAATTTAATATTCTAATAATACTCTAGCTAGTAATACTGAGGTTCTCAGTTCAAATCCAGCCAAAACATATTGTTTTTTTCAACAATAACCAATTGGTATTTAGTAATTAATTGTCCATAGTTTTTGACAAAGTCAGGCAGAACTCTGCCATGAAAGTTTTGATTTGCCACAAAATCTGGAACTTGACTGCTGACCATCCATATAGCCAGAATGTGTTACAAATATCTCAATTTTAGCTTGAAGATGGGCTCAGCCAATCCATGAGTGAATAAGCAGAAAAAGGTTCTTTTCGCTTGACGCCAACACTTTTTGACCTATATACCACATGTGTCTTCCACTGTCTCACCTGAATAGCAGAGCATTCCCAGATAAAGCAAAAACAATCATAAAATGTTTCTTTTCAAAATCAGACCGATGCTTGACACCAGTTATTCGTGACCTATATCTACTCTATCAGTTTACAGATAGAGCAAACCTGAGCAAAAAATGGCCCCTTTTGCATATCAGTATGCTGACAACACCTATTTTGACCTATATGTATTACAGTTTATCATTTCATGATCTGAATGGGAAAAAGTTCATGTAGAAAGTAGAATTAACCACCGAATATCATTTTGGTTCCTGACACTGACCCTTTTTATGTATGTACCGGGTGTCTCAAAAAGAGAAGAGAATCCTCAAAGCGCCCTCTCTTTCACGAAGAGAATAAAAGGTAGATCATACAATTTAATACACATCTGCAAAGTGTATTTTGTTAGGTTTCCGACACCAACAGAATCTTTCCAGTTATGGTCGATTGGAAATTTGTACCACTTTTGCATTTTATCCACAGATTGTTACCGTTTTAGTTGTTTTTAGACAATACACATTCTCCAAGCACAGTCTTTTATTTATGGTTTCCTTTTGTTCTTGCAAAGGTCATTTCTGATATTGAAAAGTTAGTTTCAATTGTTAGAAATTCCAAGATTTTACCTCATTCTTCCTTACTGCCGCTGTGTACTGATCTGCCCTTCACTTGTGTATCACATATGGTACTTTCAAGATGGGGCAACATGTCATCAAACTGTTGCAGTCAGGAATCGTTAGCAAGAACTTTCCCAAACTGTGCTGTTGGAATGGGACATGCCGTCAAGTGACTTCGCCTTATGTGAAACAAAGGGATGACCAGAAAACTTGCCAGAACTTTGCAACAGAATAACCACTACCTTTGCAAGCATCCAACGGACAAGAATGGTTTGAAAGTTGAGGAGAGCAGAAGCCTGTACCGTCTTAGAGGCAGCCAAGTGGAGTGCAGAGCAGCACAGTAAAGAAGATCCAGGTAAGATCTTGGAAGTTCTAATAATTGAAACTAACATTTTCAATATCAGAAATGCCCTTTTGTCACAATAACAAAATAAACCATAAACAAAAGAATGAGGTTGGAGAATGTGTATTGTCTAAAGACATTTAAAAGAGTAACAAACTGTGAATAAAATGAAAAAGTGGTACAAATTGTCAATCGGCCATAACTTGGTCAATATCTGTCCTCTTGGAAACATTTTGTTAATTTGTGTATTAATTTGTATGGTTTACTTTTTTCTCTTCATGAAATAGAGTGCCCTTTGAGGGTTCTCTTTTTTTTGGAGACACCCGGTACCATATCAATGTATCACTGCTTTTTCAGGAGGGCTAGAAGTTAACAACAAAAGAATGGAGGACACCGAGAGGGATTATGACTCTCCAATGTTTGAATTCACTGGTAAAATCACATAGTAAAGTACTACCTCTGTTGAAACTTCTGCACCCCCCGTAAATAAATCCTGGGTACGGCTCTGCCTATGTGACCCAAGGTGAAACTACTTATACACCAAAGCATACTGCGTACCAAGGCATTGGAGCCAATCATTAGTAATCACGTCTGCTGATATCATAGGCAGCTATACTTCGTCCGGCCTGAACTAAGGAGTGATGTCATAGCTTTCGCGCAACATTTTATAATGCGTATCTCGCATCCCGACTTTGTACGCTCGTGATGCAGCTACAATTTACTGCGATTCACACTTTTAAGACTGCGTGAAAGCGTAGGCGTAATCCCGGGTGGGGGGGTAAATTTCCGTGCGCATTTTGTTCTAATTACGATTACATTTAACGATTTTAGCTTCTAAATGGCAAAATTTTTAGCGCGCTTCGCATGCACATGTGCTAGTAATGGATATTTTCAGCAAACCCCATTTCATTCATAAATTTTCAGTAAACCCACCCCCCATGTCAAAAAGAAATTTACGCCACTGATTGTATCCCAGAGGAGGGGGTGTAATCGAATTACAAATTGACGGGGGTGTTCTGCCAGAGTTCTGAATTAACCCATACCCATTTCTAAGGATTTTGTCTTTGCAAAAAGTTGGATTTTACACATTTTGGGCATTTTTCTCAAATCAGGACCCATTTCTAAGCCCTTTTCGGTTTACACAATTTTATGGACCCATATCTAAGGAATGTCTCGATAAAACATGACCCATATCTAGGAATTTGGGCTTGAAAAATGGACCCATGTCTAGGGATTTTCTGCGAAAAACTAACCCATTTGGGCAGCACGTCCCCGTATATACCTTATACACGGAAGTACCCCCCGGGACTTGTATACCGTAATCGCTGTCAGAATTTCTCAGGCAAGCCAAACGCACGCAATGTTTTATGCAAATCAAATCGCGGTACGGACACACACTTCCCGACCAATTACAAATCGCGAGTTGGCGCACATCACGCTGCGAGTACCCCACTTTTATAGTGCGCCCTTCACGGCAACTGCACCTTGTTTAATTTCATTATGAAAACAATAAGGTCATCTGTCACATCACATTTTGCATTCACTGATATAGTCCTAACATTTACAACAAGATTTTTGTCAATTATTATACTTCGGATTTCGGAAAAGGTAAAATGGCAATGACGCAAGTTATCCGTAATCAATTTTTGAACATAACGTAAATACCAAGTAACGTGGTAACACTACGGCATTTGAATCTGAAAATTCATGTTAAAAGTTCACAACTTTACAGTTCACACAGACTTGCTCTATCGGGGAATTGACGTGAGGATCCGGTCCTTTCTATAAAAGAGGCGGTCCAGTCCATGAAAAAAGCTCGCTGGTCCGGGTCGGGTGGGTTTGCCCTTAAATTATTGGGTCGGGTCAGGGGCGGGAACGGATGCAAGGGGGTAGTCCGGGCTCGGGGTGAAAAAAATCTTGCCCCGCATGGCTCTAGTTTGAATTCTTTGGTAAAATCACACATTAGTAAAGTACTACCTCTGTTGGCGAAACTCCCGCACCCCCGTAAATAAATCCTACCTATGGCCATGCCTATGTGACCAGGGTGAACCTACTTATACACCAAAGTATAATGCGTGCCAAGGCATTGGAGCCTGGGGAGCAAAATTCCCGAATCGTCCTTGTAATCTGCTCTATCAAGTGATAAATGAGACCAAAAGCACATAAATGAAGTGATAAATGAGACCAAAAAGCACACAAATGACAATTAGTTGAATTTTAATTAATTTGACCCAAACTCCACTGTATCCTGACATTTTGAGCCAGGGGAACAATTATAAAATGTAACTCTAACTTTGACCTTTGACATCAACTCTCAAGTTAAATAATATATTTTCATTGGCAATAGAGGCTATGCAGTCAAAAGCACTACAAAATGACAGCTATAATTACGTTTAAAAAATATATGATCAATAATGACACAGGCAAATGCTGATACTTCAAGATATAAACTTGGTAATGCTTAAATTGAGCATCAATGCACTACAAAATATGAGATTATAAAATCATAAATGAAAGGTTTCAATACTCTAGAATTCAAAGTCACTTTAAACATTTAAAATGTGATCCCCGAGCCCCGAGAATATTAAACCGCTAAAATTGTCTTTAACGTCACACAGATAAGTAAAATGATACACAACCAGAAGTCAGTCTTTTCAGGCTGCAGCCAAAACACATTTTGCATATTGTTCATATTATTCTAACTTGCTGAGATAAATAGGGGGCAAATGGAAGGTGAAAAATGAAGGCTGACAAATTAGAGTTTGCCTGGTGGGTATCGGAGACTTGATACTGCAGTCAAGATGCAACATCATATTACAATCTTTATTCTGACCTCGATCAGAAGAGGACCACGTTCTCCTGTCGCCCTTTAGCATTGGAGAACTTGATAGCTTAAGTGGTAGCAAATCTCATTCTACAGGTTTACAACAGATCTTTGGAGAAACCTTACATAATTGCTAGAAATTTGCTCTAAAAATGTGCTATCTGTAAAGATGTATTGAGTCATTCTATAGCAAAGAACCAAAATGCTGGCCTTTAGCTGCAAAGAAAGGTATGTTGTTAACAGGTAGTGATATTTAATTGTCAATGCTTGCTGTTAGAGGGTGTGCATATGATGGTGGAACAAAGTTCAAGAGTAATTTGTCTTGGGGAATCACCTATCATAAACCAAAACTGAAATTGTACTCAAATAAGTACAAATATCCCCAGTCTTAGGTCAGGTTTTTAACTATTGTCATATAGGAAGCTACTATAAGGTATGAATGGGATGGCACACTCAGCATAAAGTAAACTTGCCATGCCCAGGAGGTCCAGTAATAACCATTACACAGTGAAAACACTGTCATAGGCTGACTGTTCACTTTTGCGGTTAGCAGCATGCTGTGCTAAATTTGTCCTAGTTCTGTCTGTTCTGTTTTCAATATTCACAGCAATGATATGGGTTATAAGAAAATAGCAAATTGTGTTGCATTTCTTATTTGGTCTCATGAATGTGAAATTATCATCTCAATGCTGAATTGCTGATTACAATATATTCTATCTAGTATATTGGACCTTAAGGGATAAGCAGCAATTTGCTGATCCGAAACATCAAAAAAAAAATCATCAAAATTCGTATTTTGGTATTTTTGTTACTGGCATGAATGGGGTAGCATAACCTGCAAGTGGTTGGCTTGAAATCCATGTATTAAAGAAAAGGGAATATTTTTATCTAATTCTGTAATTTCTATACGTGGGTACAAAAATTCCAACTTGAGATCAAAAAAGCCTTTCACTATGAACATCCCACATAAGCGTAATTTGTGCATCATGTCCTGTACAGGTTGACCTCAAACACAAACATTAATGATATTTGTTTATTTTGTACTGGTGTACACTAAAATCAGTTGTTTAGTGTAGATTTTGAGACGTCATCACTGTATGTCTATTTGTGGGAGACGGCATGACAAATTTCCTCAAATACTTAATTTTTCACTATTTGGTGTTTTTGTTCCTACATTTAAGTTGTTATATGGAATTGTAATACGTATCTTTGATTTATAAACTAAAAAAATGCATTTCTACATTTTTTTTATTCTCTCACATTATCATTGTTTATCCCTTTAACTCATGATTCATAAGACAAGTCCAAAATAAATAAGTTTTTTATCTTCCACATGTCACTTTTTAGAATCACAATTCATTTAACAATAATAGTTCTGGAAGATTAGCGCCTGATAAGATGCAATATATAATGTAAGTTTCAATAGAATTGTATGACATATTATTCTATTATATGATACTAGTGCATGTGTGACCTCTGACTAAGAATTGTTCTTGCTGACATCAACCGTCCTTTCACCAATGTGGTTGTGTTTAAGGGTTATTTCTAAACAAATTGACCTCTAATAATCTTTGAACTGCAGGGTTCCCCAATCCCCATCCACATGCAAAATATCAGCTCCATAAGTCAAAGCACAATCAAGCACATAGCTGAACAAACTCTTGTTTTATTTAGGTAAAATGATAATCTGAGGTGGAATATGAAATGATTCCCGGTAATATGAAATATGATATAATGTGATAGGTACAATGTGATGTGATATTAAAACATATGTGTTGTGTGATACAAATAAGATGTTATACAATGGTGTGTGATTTGACTTGACATGATATCAATAATAATGATACCAAGTAGTTTTCAAGATGTACCTGTTTGATATATGATAGGTCCTACCTGTATATGTAAATGATGATAATACCTAGTGGTGAATTGATAGTGTGTAATAAATATCTAAATTAATGTCACATCAAAAAAAAGTTTCTATTTAAAGGGCATTCGAGATTTGTTTGGAAGGGTGTCCACTTTTTTTGGTTGATTTCCAAATTAATAATTACTCCAAACTAATAAAGCAACAATCTTTTTCCTTCAGAACTAGAGTGATATTTGTATTATAAATGTCAAATGGGGCCCATTTTTAATAATTACTGCCCTGCCCTACAGAAATTTGAAATAATACAAATACTTGAATCATTCAATTTTCATTATAGGTTTTTTGGTGGTTTCGTTCGATAGTGGGAACAACATAAAGAGGTTAGATCACCACTGAATCTCAGATGTCCACTTAATTAATCCCTGGTAATCCCCAATTGTCACTTTTCAGCCTATATTTACTTGGTGGTCTCTGTAGAACTAGGGGCCAAACAGAAAGTTCTGATTATTACTCTGTATCTCAGAATATCATTTTTAAAGCAAATTGATGAAGTAGCAAATGTTCCAGGCTGGAAACACAAAAAGAGTACTTCTTTGAAATAGCCTACATTATTTACGTCAAACTAAACAGCATGAGTCCCTTAAGTTGGCAAGTAAACAGTGTGACCTACCTAGTAATGTTTCTGATAAGATCGATCTTTACTTTTTTTTCCTTGTGTGGTCCATGAGCTCAAAGCAAATAAATTCAGGCAAATTGGGAGATCCTGATTTCATAAATCTAACACACAACCACACAGTGAACATTTGGATTCAAGTCCATCAATTGTGGAATTGCATGGACATTCATGCTAGCGTCATTAAAGCACGCAAATGCATCGATGTTATCACCTCTCAATTTGGGTTGACGAGCAAAATACAATCAAAACATCATTGTTGATTTTTTAATCATTGCTGTTATTGGGACAGATTTACATATCAAGCTCAAATATCAAGTAACCGATTTCCTGGAATTACGTGGGCCTCTTTTATTTGATGATTAGTGACTTTGGCAGGACTAAAATTGCTTTACCATGCTTTGCATAAGTCAAGATATGAATACGTTAGTGTAAGGTTCACCTTCATGCGTAACTGGGCATTTGTTCACAAAGGAAACAACAATCTATTTCAGTGAATTGCTGTATGAAGAAGGCACAGCTGGAGTTGAGCTAGACCTTCCAAAAGGGATATTGACTTCACTAGAATAGCAATGGCTTATTCCATATGAATTATAGCCCCCATGGATGTCACACGCCTCAATTCCATTTCAGCCTTCCACCAGGGATACGAAACTTAATAGAAATAGCCAGATATGTTTTGAAAGAAAATCCATAAAAATTGAAATAACTTTAACTTTACTATCTATAAGCATGTAGCTGATCAAATTTCAATATATAATGGCAAGTTTCAATAATAATTGTATGACATATTTATGCCATATTTATATACTAGTGCATGTGTGACCTCTGACCTAAGAATTGTCTGTGCTGACATCAACCGTCCTTGTCAGCCAAAATGTGGATTGTTCTAGGTTTTCTAAACAAATTGACCTCTAATCATCTGTGAACTGCAGGGTCCCCAACCCTCATCCACATGCCAAATATCATCTCCATAGTCAAAGCACAATAAGCCATCGCTGAACAACCTCTTGTTTTTATTGTTATTAATATGATAATCTGATTGGCATATGAAATGATATCCCAGTAATATGATATAATGTATAGTACAATGTTGATGTGATAATTACCTAATTTGTTGGTGTGAACAAATAAAAAAGATGTGATACATGGGGTGTTGATTTGTACTTGACTGATATCCAAATAATGAACAAAGTAGTTTTCAAGATGGTACCTGTATGAAATTGATAGGTCCTACTGTAATATGAAATTGATATAACATATGTTGGTGTAATGTGATGTGGTGTAACTAAATATCAAATTAATGTCACTCAAAAATGTTTCTATTTAACGTGGCATTCAGAGATTTGTTTGGAAGGGTGTCCACTTTTTTGGTTTGATTTTACAAATTAATAATTACTCCAAACTAATTAAAAGCAACAATCTTTTCCTTCAGAAACTAGAGACATTTGTATTTATTAATATGCTCAAATGTGCCCATTTAATTGTACTACCCTGCCCTACAGAAATCTGAAATCTACCAAAAATACTGAAATCCATTGCACTTTTTCAGATGGTTATTTGGTGGTTCTCTGTAGAAGTAGGGGCAAAACATAAAGGGTTTAGATCACCACTGAATCTCAGAATGTCACTTATAATATTCCCTGGTAATCCCTCAATTGCAATTTTCAGCCTATATTTACTTGGTGGTCTCTTGTAGAAACTAGGGGCACAACAGAAGAGGTTAGATTATTTACGGATCTCAGAATATCACTTTTTAAAGCAAATGATATGGAGTAGAAAATGTCAGGTTGGACACCAAAAAGACCTTCTGTTGAAATAGCCTTACAGTATCTTAAGTCAAATACACAGCATGAATCCTTTAAGTTGGGCAAGAAAAACAAGGTGTGGACCTCCTACCTAGTATTTTCTGATAAGATCTCTTACTTTTTTCCTGTGTGGGTCAAATTGAGTCAGGAGCAAATAAATTTCAGGCAATTTGGGAGCCTGATTTTCATAAAATCTACACACAAAACACACAGTGAACAGTTGGATTCAATTCATCAACTTTGATTGCATGGGACATTCATGCTAGCTCATTGTAAAGCACGCAAATGCATTCGATGTTATCACCTCCAATTTGGGTTGACGAGACAAAAATACAATCCATAAACATCATGTTGATTTTGAATCAGTTGCTGCTTATTGGGAACCAGATTACATATCAATCAAATATCAAGTAACCGATTTCCTGGAATTACGTGGGTCTTTTATTTGATGATTAGTGACTTTGGCAGGACTAAAATTGCTTTACCATGCTTGGCATAAGTCCAAGATATGGAATACGGAGTGTTGTTCACCTTCTATGATGTAACTGGCCATTTTTTTCACAAAGGAAACCAAAAATGATATTTCGATGAATTCTGTATGAAAGGCACAGCTGGAGTTGAGCGTATTACCTTCCCAAAAGGGTATTGACTTCAAATAGAAAGCATGGCTATTCCATATGAGTGGAATATCACCCATGGATGGCACACGCTCAATTCAGTTAAGCCTTCCACAGGGGGATACATAGAATTAATAGAAATATCAATTATGTTTGAAAAGTAAAATAAATAAAAATTGAAATAACTTTATTACTTGACCTATGCTATGTGTCAACAAGTACAGCAATTGAGTGGTTAATTACAAGAAATGTTCCAAGCCTAGCCTGTTAAATCAGTAATTTAATAGCAACTCTTTGATGTGGATCTTCCCTGAAAGTCTAGTACCCAAAAGCAAAGTGGCAATATTCAAGGTCACTTAGGACGATTTCAAGTTCTCTAACCTGTTGTTGTGCCATAACAGGGACGACAGCAATCCCCACTTCTTCACCTCTGCCCCATCTCTAGTTACAAAAACACAGCACAAGGACTAACCGATAACAAGAGACGCCCAAATGGACCATTTGAACCTATAGTACATCATCAGCAAACTTATGAGTCTCCCCGATGGCTAGCCATCTAATTGTAGAGGCTGCTAGGAAATTCTCTACCAATCTTTGAATTTTAATGTCATTGTCGATATTCCAAAGCGGATTAACGAAGCCCTTCCCAGTGTGCTCAAGGTGGCAGGGATGTCATACACATTAGAGATATGATTGTTACGGTTGATGACGTAAATAAGGCATTTGAGACTGCACTTGATGTCACCAAAAAAAAAGATGCCTGCGATACAGGACCAGATAAATATATTAATCTTGGAGGATTGCTGTTGCGATCTGGAGTATAAGAGCTTAAACTAGTTGCATCATTTTTTACAGAGGTAGCTGCTACTCAAGTTACAGGTAATATTTTAGGAATAGGTTTCGCGATCTGATAGAGCGTATCAAACAGGTAGGACGTTCCCTGTTAAGTATGCAGGATGGAGGACAAGTACATCATAATTTGTGTGCCGATAGAAAATATTTGCTCACATTCTCTCGTATTGTGGTTGAAATATATGGGGCTCATTGTGCATTGTAAGGTTGAGTTTACCAACAGCAAGTCTAAAAGCTTTCATCAGGCCAGAGCATATATATATAGTATGGTGAAAATACTCTGTAAATAAGTCAGTCAGCAATGGACTAAGGTATTTTCAATCTGTTCCACTTCACACTGTATTTTATGTTGCCCTTGGTGATGAGTTGAGCAACTTTATTGAAGTAATACAAGTATACTAGAACAACTGGGAAATCATCCAGGTCCGTACCATTTTGTATTTGCTCTGACACAAAACAGCAAATGAGTTTATGAGGTCTTACAAGTGATTGGCCTAAAAAAATATTTAAATTTTGAGGTGTTTTATAAAAAACTCCCTGTTGAAAAGTTGGCAATTTGGTTCATTTTGTGACGTTTCAAAGTTTTAAGTTAATCAGAAAAAAAGAACTATGTGTTATAGTTGTTCAACGATCATGGATACCCATCAGAAAAGAAAAGAAATCTGTTTCAGATAGATTAAGAAATGGAATATTCAGTGGGTTCACAATTTGGAAGTGACAGTATTTACTTGTGTGTGGATCTTGAATGCTGAATTTTCTAATTGTAAGACTTGTGCATCCTCCCACTCCACATTCCAAGAAATGTTAATCTTCAAAAAGGGTGGGATTAGTTGTGTCAGTATGATATGTGTGTGTGTATATATAAGGTCATAAATACAATAGCTGCCATTTGTCAGAAATTTCCATTAAACATACTATTATGCCAAGTCTTTGTCTTTAATAAATATCAAAAAAATGCAATCACTTTTGACCTAACATATCTAAATTGCCTGATGCCTGCCATTAAAAACACAGCACATGAAAAATATCAGCCATATCATGAACACCACTTCAACATATTATGTTCATTTTATACTTGTGTTAATTTTAAGGTGCATTTTTACCTAGCTGTGTGCGTAGCATGGCTTACCTAGCTGTGTGCGTAGCACGGCCAGGTCTTGTATTTGTGTGATTTCTTCTTCTTTGTTTCCCACACACTTCCGGTTGGCTTCAAAATGCTACTAGTGCCAAACGCTTATGCCGATTTTGACTAGATTCGCTCAGAATGACCGCTGACCCAAGCTGCATCCGTGATGTACACAGTTTGTGGCCAGTGGTCACCTAGTTGGCACTATGGTCATTTTGGCCAAAATGTAAGAAAAACTTCTCCTACAAACAGTGTGTGTTAATTTTGCCATTCATGCACAAACATTGCCTATGACCTGTGTCTATGGGGTGTTACAGAATTTTGATCAGTGGTCAGCAAGTGGTCATTTCAGCCATTTTGGCCAAAATCTTATGAAAATCTATGAAATCCTTCAAAAATCCCTATCTGCTATATGCAACGTTGCATGGTCACATGACTCATACATATGAAGCAGCTTTGACCTTTTACAAAGTTGTGCTCAGCATGGGGGTCAAAGGTCATTGAGGGGGAACTTCCCATCAAAATTAAAAATATTCAAAAAATATTCAATTTTTTTTTATCTCAAAATGTAAACAGTGTAGAGTGACAAAACCTTCAGATATGTATTAATGTTACCTGATGTATGCAAGGTAACTTGGAATGGTTCAATTTTGTTCCTGTTCCTTGTACAAATTAAAATATAACAGTTTACACCTTAA
Organism: Ophioderma brevispina; assembly: GCA_023653785.1. Taxonomy (NCBI): domain Eukaryota; kingdom Metazoa; phylum Echinodermata; class Ophiuroidea; order Amphilepidida; family Ophiodermatidae; genus Ophioderma; species Ophioderma brevispina. The sequence continues at coordinate 15,594 of JAMKCH010012777.1, forward strand.
GACCCCATAGCCAGGAACAATGATGACCTTTTGACATGAAATGAGGTCAAAGGCAAGTTTCATCATCCTTAAGATATCGTATGAGTAATTCCAGACACAAACACACACACACATATATATATATGAGGGATCCATGTTGCACCTACGACACAAGTTTGGTTCCAAACGAAATTCAACTTTTCAATTGAGGTCAATTTAAAAAAAAAATAAAATTTTAGTGACACACACACACATCCTGGTGGCCCACAAAAAAATCTGACTTACCAGCCCTAATACATTTTCTCCGTTTTGGCAAACAAGCTTAGGCCTTACATAAACATGGTCAGTAATGACAATTTTCCACAATACCATGCTGGGAGAAATGATATTATTATTTTTTTTATTATTTCACAGAGTAAAATACATGTATCTCTTGTACGCACAATATTACAGTTTGAAAACTATAAGCACTATGGATTGTCTGACTTTGAAGTGTCCTTAAGGACATTCAACAAATGCAAAGACACCCTGAGGTCTTTTTCCTGATTGATGGTGACAGCAGACAGGCTCATTTCAAAACAGCCGATTGATTTCAACGATGACTCTTGGAATTAAATAGTGCTTAATTTATGCCCTGTCACATACATGTGTACTAAAAAAAACTAGTGGCTGATAATGGTTAGCATATTCTGGCTTATGTTGTGATTTGCTTATGTAGTAAGATAATTTTACAAGGTCTCAATGTTTGGCATGAACTTTTAAATCATCATACACTTTATGTAAACTCCATGTGTAGCTTTTTACATCACTCTTAAAATAGCTAATGTTTTTTAGAAAACAAAGAAATAACAACAGCATTAAAGCCCTAAAAAATATTAAAACCAAATCAGAATGTCTTTATTTACATAAGTACTTTTAAAGGTCCCAGGAAATAAGATGATAAACCTGCTCCAAATCTTTATGGGACATTCCATTCCAATAAACAGGGCCAGAAAAAAGAATACACTACCAGTGACATCATTAGTGAAACTATTGATTTTCAGTCAGTGTCATGAATGGATTCACACCAGTCACCTGTAATTTTCTATTACTCTCTGAAAAATCAATAGTTTCACTAATAATGTTATCACCAACCCAAATATTGAATGCTTTCTAGTGTCTCCATGTAGACTTGACACAAACTATTCTACATACTATTTGCATTTCCTGGGACCTTAAAATTTTATAATTTTAGAAATGCAATTTAAAAGATCAAATTTGAACACCAAAATTTATATTTGTTTTTTTTCTTGTGTTTATGATACACATATTCTAAATATGTTTCATGTTTTTCAGTACAAAGTTTAAATGTGCATTTCGTGATCCTAGCACATTTATTTTTTTGTTTATGATTCACTAGATATTCACAAGAAAAGGTTATTTCCAAGATTTCAGTAGATTGTCATATTGCGTTTTGATGAGAAAATTAATTGTATCACACTGTCCCATAGGCCACTGTGTTGTAATTTCTGCCTGTTTACAGACAGAAAATTCAAAATTACAAATTTCTTCTAGAGTAAATCAAATTTGCACAGAAGATTAGACCAAAAGTTGATATTGTTATGACGTCTCGTAGGCGTCAAAGGTCAGAAATACCTTTCAAACACAAATAAATGAGCCTTGTGCACAAGTGATCTGAATTTTATAATATAACACAGATTTAATGATTTTAATCAGATTGGATCAAGAATTTGGTATGTCCAAAGCACAATTATCTATACTATTCAAAATTACACTTAACAATTCTAATCTTACTCAGAGTTCATTTATGTCTCCAACTAAAAGTAGTGTTGCAGTTCAACAATGATATATGTCCTCACAGCGAAGACTCCAAAATGACAGCGCATAAGTTCACATAAATATCCAGGGTATATTCCATGCGAATCTTCTTAGTAACTTTTGTCCAGCAGTTCAAGACGACGGGGTTTTCCCTTGACGACACTAATATTCTGCAATTCAATCCAGGTATTCTACCACCATCAGTCTGTCGCTAATGTCCTCATTTAGGACCACAAACTGGAATCACCTTTTGATTCCAAAACTAAAGCTCTTTTGGCTTAAAAAGACGACAGCAAATAGGTTTAATTAGAAGATCAGCTTCCGGCGGTCTCAAGTATTATAAATCCTGGCATTATGTATAACACAAATCTACCATTATTGTAGATTAAAACTAGCTATCCATACTGTATAGCTCCTGAATACAACTGCTGACAGATCAAACTTCTTGCAACTCTGCTTTATACCATCATTTCACAAAGTTCCCAAGTCTTAAATAGATATTACCACAGCATCATGCATAAACATAACCTTGCACTAGCTGACCAATTGGGAATTCACATAAATTACATCATCTGAATTACATCACTTCACATATATAACTTTATGGGGGAATCCCCAGATTGTGCAATGTTTTGATCTCAAAGCATAAACAAGTTGACTCAGTTTCTAAGTTTACATCTTAGGGGAAGTCCCACTTCTCCCCTTGTGCAATCTATCTAACAGGTGCACCTTGCACAAAACAACACTAGGGGAATCCCCTGCTCTCTTTTTTATCATAAACAAAGTATTTTTCCCATGAGAATATTTTCTCAAATAAAATTGAGAAAATAATATTTTAATCAAAATTTTGAGGGTAATATAACAATATAAAAATCTCAATTTGTTAGAGATAAATCAGAGGGAAGAGGTTGTGGATCATGAAATGCCCCTTTAAAATGTGCTTATTTAAATTAGGGTATATGATGTTATTCTTGATTTTTTGTTTTGGTTTAGGGTTTTGTGCAGGCAAGAGTCTGACAAAATGTTCAAACATGATTTTTTTCTTCTAAATGCATCTAGGCATTTTAGGAGTTGACATAACAATTTTAAAGGGACATTTCAGGATCCACAACCTCGTCCCCCTGACTTACCTAAAATAAGTTAAGATTTTTATATCATCTGAACCTTTAGCTTTAGTAATCCACGTGTACTTAATCTTATGTTCAAATTCGGCTGCATCTGTAAGAAATTTGCAATTTTGTATTTTCTGTCTCTAAACAGATAGAAATTACAGCACAGTGGCCTATGGACCGTGTGAAACGAGCAGCTGCGCATAACACCAAAACCGCAGATATCGAGACACACTCAATTTTTGTAACAAAAGCTTTCTCACGGATATCTCGTGAACAATGGATAAAACAGAAGGTGCTGGAATCACAAAATCCACTTTTAAAATAAGTTGTCAAATTGTTTTAAAAATTGGTATATATTCCAAAATTAATGCTTCCAGACAATAAAGATAAATCAGAGACTTATAAAATAGGAATAAAATAGGAGAAAGACAACAACAATAAATCACAGAGACTTATAAAATAGGAACTGAATTCATCTGCAGTGCCCAAGGGTAAAAGAATCCAACTTCAGCTGAAATTTAAAGTAAAGTAAATAGTCTACGAAATTGCTTTGAAAAAAGTAAATAAAAGTCATTTGACTGAATCCATATGAGAAAGTACAAGACACCCTAACTAGAAACATTGCCATCATCAAGATGGACTCTTTTTTGCAATCCCCAAAGAACAAAAACTCGGATGAACATACAAGAGAAGAATTTAGGAAGCGATCAACACAAGGTAGACATTTAACTCTGTCATTCATAATTGATCGCAATGCAGGTGCATATGAATTTGTTTACATGTAGCATGGAAAATGTCTAACATTTATCATTGTATTATGAGCTGAGGAGTCAATAGGCACTAAACTTTTTGTCTACATTTTAATACCTGCCAAGAAGTTATGGTTATAATCATGAGAAACTACCAACATTTCTGCGAAGCAATGAGCATAGTTACCTTCTAAAAGAGCATTGTCTATGATGGATATACACATTAGTTGCAAACCATTTAGGCACTCATTGATTGTACATTGTACATACATTCCATTAGAGCACTAATGTGTATTTTCGGGAGATATGGTACAAAACAAAATGTTTTTTAGTTCAACCAAAGTTTTAAATCTGGTTTTGTCCCCGCTAAACGAGGATGGCCGGATACCCTCATACTCAACACTGCTGTGTGCAGGATTTATTGGCGCACAAAATAATTGACGCCGGATGCCCCCATCCTGACGTCAATCATTTTTCAGTGGTGGGCTTAGTTCTTTGTAGCAACAGGCCAGGCATGTGCTGGATGGCTTCCATTAGCTCCCAGAGCGGACGCCCTTGTCTATTCTCTTCCGGGTTAACCAGCTAACCCGCTCTTAAGATTTCCTTATGAAACCCAATGGGGGACGGTTCAGCCACTGACAACTCAGCGCTGGACAGTAGTACTGGTTACCAGATCCCATAGCAGGTCCTCTAAGGAAACCTGACCTGACAGTTTTACTCTTGAATCAAAAGGGCACAATTTCACTTATTAGCCCTCAAAAAATAGTATGAGCTGTGAAAGTTAGAATTACCTGTATGAACCAGATTGGCCAGAGGGCTATGGGTAAGGGGAACTTGGCTTGTGGCTGTGTGGTAATGGATTACTTATCAAAACAAAATAAGAAAACTAATTCAACATAGCAAAGAGAGCACCAGAACTAGGGAATTAACCTTCTTGACTATTCAAAATTCTATTTTCCAGACAAATTAACCAATACCCCTTTTAACAACTGATTGCTTTAACTTCTCTTGATGGTGTGTAAAATTGCTATTGATTGTTAAATCGGTACGGATAAATCCATGGATTTCCCAATCAATTTAGCTGAGGAATAACATAAAAGTGCACTGAAGCTAGTGGCATAGACTGTCCCAAGTATGATGGTAAAAGAAATCATATAGTTATCACAAGACGTTGTGCCTTTGGAGCTATTTGAAAGCAATATTCAAAGCTGACTAGATTTCCCAATGAGGCGCACTCACTTTTCAAACAGATCTGTTTTTTGCAAAACATAATGCTTGTCCTATACTAATCACTGTCTGAAATACAAGCTCAAATTGAAGTCCTTCATAGAGAAAATCACAACATTGTTATAAAATCCCGAATCCGGAATATTTGTTTTACTCGGTATCCTATGGCACTGTTATACTGTGCATAAATGTTCACTGCAGGAAAACGGAAAATCCGATTCGTCTCTAACTTTGGAATTAAGCATATTAGGTGACTATCTTTAGTTATAGATGACTATTGTTAATTACTACACAAAAAAATTATATTTCGAAATCTCTAAGTCAGCCTTTAAGCCACAATGTGCCTTTTTACCATTTTTTTTAACAATACGAGATTTTGACCACCACTTATGCTCCTGGAGCATAAGTTGTGACAATCATTTCAGAGCAGAGCTATTCATTCAGTAACAATTTATTTTGCAAATGCTATCAAGGATTGGAATGGAAAACCTGACACAGCAATCCTTACTGCCTAGTGGTTAGGTAGCTAACCACATGACACAGAGGTTTGGGGTTGAAATTCTACTTCTGCTACTTTAAAATCATATTTTTTTGTATTTCTTCAGCTGGTTGGAGGGGAATGATTCAAAGTCCAAAAGATCAGAAAAACCAATAGCTCCCCTTTGAAGTTAGTAAGGGAGACCTGCTCCTGAACCATGGTTGGTGGTAAAAATCTCCAGCATGCTTCTTGGTCTATTGCTTTTCTTACAGTATCTCTGATTGGCTCATTAGATGATATGACATGATATTACCTCTGAGTAACCAATCAAAATTGACTTTCTCTACACATCTACGCACCTTTAAAGCTTTTCTTACCATGTCTCTGATCATGTAATCCGATAAATATCTAATCAAATCAGCTGGTAGTGTCCAGAGGATCATTATGTTATTTTCAACTCTTCCTATCTCTTTGTACAGGAGCTTAGCGTTGATGATTTGTTACCAAATCATGTTGACATGGTAATATATGCACCATGCCTTGCGGAAGCGCTTTTACGCAGTACGCTTAAGTTGACATACTGTTCATCATGTTTAGAACTTTGAGTACCAGGGCACCAGGTGCAACCTTCAAAACAAAACAAAATGCCAAAACTACCATTTTATGTTGGTTTTTTGCATTAAAAATTATGAAGAAAGATTTCTGTTGAATTGTAAACATTCTGGAAATAATAGTGAGACTTCAGTAGATTTCAAATTAATTGAGACTTCTTGCATATTTCGATTAGGGTGATATTTATATGGGATTATATTTATATGCAATAGCCCAGTTCCATGCAACTAGAATCATTATTAAATCGAAATATTTTGGTGAAATATTCACAGATATGCTAAAATATTTTCAAGATAGAGATAGAACAGAGTTAGAGCAAAAGAGGCAAAGAGGGAGAGACTGAAAAGAGAGTTGAAAGAGATACAACGGTTTGACCCTATGCACAGATTGTCACCCCTACAATATTGGTTGTTGGTCCAAGTCATGTGTGGCAAAGGGAGAGTGAAGGAGGAAAGGTCACTGATTTGAAGTGAAGACTGAATGAAACATATCATGTTGAAATTGCAGCAACTGTATGAATTGCAATGTAAAATAACTGCAAATTACATATCAGAAGTATGTGACAGATGTTACAACTTTCAAGATAATTGCCATGACAATGAGACATGATCAATAAGCCCTGATGATTTTGAGAGCTGAAAATGTCTGATTAAAGGATGTTTCGTTTTGAATCAGATACAGGCAGGTCTTTGAGAATTTTACATGTGCATTCCTCTCCCGTATTATCTTTGTGGTGTTTTTTTTTTCAGGAATGAGACAAGTGGGCCTTGTATTTTCTTCAAATGTGTATACAATGAAACTAGTTTGTAAATTTGTCTTTGCATCAGCTATTGTAAATAAACTGATCTCATTGCCCACATTTGCAATTATATTACTAATATTTAGTTTAATACCTTATAATAAAGGAAACCAAATTGATCAATATAGTCACAGAGATCACCCATATTGATTATATTTATTAATTCATTGATTGACTAAGCATAAGCAGGTCATTATATAAGCTAGTGAACAAGAGAGAAAGAAGATGATTGTAAAATGACAAAATAAGAGTTTTGTTGTAGACTTTGCATGAACAACTGCATCAACAATTGGATGACTAGTCATATAAATAAAGCTTAAAAACAAACCACTATAGCATTATTCTGAAATAGGCATAGGTACTCCAGAAAGGGTGAATATAAGTTGTAGTTGAATTTAAGCTTTGCTGTAGTGTGTGCAGAATAGAGTTCACATGGTTTATGACAGATAATGCACTCATGTTGAGCATTCAGAGATGTTGGTACAATTATGAATGTGGTCATGGTGAACACCGACACTAAATGTTCATGCTTACTAGAATGCACCTTAAGATCATTTTATTTAAAGTTTTGCAGAGAGTTATTACAAGGATATTGGGTTTCAAATATTTATTTTGAGACAATAATAGCCATATCAGCCATGCTCATTGTACACACATCTGCCTATTTCTACATGCCTACCAAAAAGTGATCAAAATTGGAATTACTGCAGGGCCATAATTGTTGTTTAGGTCCGGCTCTCAACCAATCACAAACACAGAAATCTCCTAATGCTGCGTGAAATTTTTTTCATTGCTGCTTTATAAAGAAAAAAGTGTTTATGATCATTTTGACCCTAATGCACATTTATTGATAAGTGCATTATATTAGCACATGCACTACTCTTGTACAAATTTATTCTCCACATTACTTTTAAATAGCATTATCTAAAATATATAACTCTCAAAATAATTACTCTGAAAAAAAAAACAACTGGTGAGAAAAAAGTAGGCATTACGATTTCAAATCTAATTATAGTATGAATTTTTAATAATGCTTTTGTAACTAAATATCACACCCCGCTTTAATCCATTCCCCCCAATCATCTCATCTTTCAAAAACAAATCTACTCCTCATTGTCTTGGGGATTTATTTTAAAACTATATTGACATGTAGGTAATTCGGTCCAGTTGTCATGACAAATTTGGTCAAGTGGGAATGCCAGAAGGATGTAACTACTAGTGGATAATCTAAGTAATTGAAATTTAGGTGATATCACAAGCGTATAACTATCTTTACATATTCCCATAACCACTTGAGATTAATCTTAGCGTGACAAACAGTAAATCACAGATCCCTCTTAAGAGACCTAGCTTATTCCAAGACAAGAGAGTGCACTTTCTGTAAAGGTCCTTATACAGTTTGTTCTAAAAAAAGGAAACTGAGATTGATGTTAATTTCTTGGATACAGTTGATTGTTTTGCAAAAATGGTACCTCTTGTTAAAGGTGCATTTCATGATTCCAGCCCCTTCTATTTTATTCATTGTTCACTAGATATCCTTAAGAAAAGCTAGCTTATTTACAAAATTTGAGTTGATCCCGATCTTGCGGTTTGGTGTTTAATGCAATTGATTGTTTACCACGGTCCCATAGGCCACTGTGCAGTAATTTCTATCCATTTAAGGACAGAAAATACAAAATTGCAAATATTTCTTACAGATACGACTGAATTTGCATGTAAGATTAGGTACATGTGAATTACTAAGGCTAATGGTTGATATAAAAATCTCAACTTTTTTTAGGTAAGTCGGGGGGACGAGGTAGTGGATCACGAAATGCCCCTTTAAATGCCTAGTTACAGTTTCTGCAGAAGAATCATGGCCAACGCAATAGATACTGCCGCATACATAAAGCGTTCAGCGCAAGACACAGTGTACATGCTTGCATCTCATTTTACAGAGCTGCATAAATATACCATACATTAGTGTTGCTATGTGTGTACCAAGTGTTCCATGCTGGCCACAATTTATTTGTGGGAATTGTAGTCGTCTATATGTCACAAATAAGTTCTACTAACTACAGGTGGTTCCTTAACCCCTTTCCGGGACCTGTGCTAGGTCAATTTGGGAACATTGCACCATCAAGGACTTTAGCGGATACAATTGGTAATAACGACCTCCGTCGCCAAACTTGGGTGGGCTAGGACCAGCGATATCGGGTTGCAGTTTATTGAAAAACAGCCTCGAGGAGAGACATTATGTCTACAAATCTAGGCAGGGCTCCAGGCCAGAATTAGCCTTTCAGGCAGTGGTTCCACTCTACTGCACTAAAACAATGGAAAACTGCTGAAGGGAACCTGGGCTAGAAGTAGCCCAAAGTCTGGGTTAAGTGTTATAAAGATGCCAACAAGGGGCATTGCATTAGGTTCTGGACAGGTCTGAAGAAATGGACATCGCTCTTTAGACTCTGTTCTTTCAATGGAGTCTAATGTCCAAACAATACCTCCAGATGACCAATGAGTATAAAGTGTTCCTCAGTTATAGGAACATTAAAAAAAAACATAAATTTGAAGTTTCAGGTGGTATGTAGGGTGCCAGGATGGACCAAGTTCATCAGTAGATTATAAGTCAATAATTGGAGTGCAGAAAAATAATGAGGGTAATTGGCCCCTATACAATACAAACGGCAGTTGATATAGCGCCTTCTCCCCCCCCCCCCCCCCCCCAAAACACAAGGTCAACAGCGCTTTCAACTAAGAGGCGTAATCCACTATTTAGCTAAAAAATGTTACTCTTTTTAAATACCTGTTGTATTAATAAGAGATAAGTACTTAACATCAAACTATAATAAAAAAAAAAAAGAAACAGCTGCATAATTAAATATTATGTGAGGCAATAACAAAAAACACATTTACGCACACAATCAACTTAGGAAATAGATGAAATTTTATGAGATTTCTTAAAAGTAACAATGGACTTGGAGTGGCGAACATAGAGATAGGCAAAGGAGTTCCATAGGCTAGGGGCCGCATTGCTGAAAGGCCTGTCAACCCACTGACCTTTTTGTGCGCGGAAGCAGTGAGGAGCGTCTTGTCATCGCAGACCGCAATCCTGCCTGCCAGGAAATATACAAGAGAGGTATTCGGACAAGTAGATGGCAATTGTCAGGAAATGCCCTTGTAAGTAAGAAGCATAAGCTTAAAAAGAAAAATGCGCTAACTATTGGTAGCCAATGGAGCTACTTAAGGAGTGGTGTGATGGTGTCCTCTATCAGATCTGAACACAAGACGGGTCTTGCTTATTCCTGCAAAATCGGAAGTTATCTCCGTTTCTGACCGACATTCCATACAAAAGTGACTTGGCATAGTCATGCGAGATAAAATCAGTGAAAACGGGAGATGATGACAACTCTCAAATTGATAAAGCGGCGGATCCGTTAAATATTGCGAAGGTGGAAGTAACAGACTTAATGATGACCTTTACATGTTCAGTCAAAGACATCGTCTGATAAAATGACACATAATGTGAGTGGGTTATCACAATAGCAAAGTGTACAAAAATCACTTGAAACATAAATGATCTGCCATTAGCAGAATTGTAGTTAAACGAAATTGGAGGCAATAGGTACAGAGAAACATGATCTGCAATACTGTCACACCAATGAAGGCCAGTGCAGAGTGCTTGTGTTGAAGGACAATTGGCCATAGGTTAGACATTTGAATAACTTTATCAGTCTGAGGCATAGCATCATTTTTCTACTCTGTCTTCTGTAATGGTACCTGCATTGCTTGGTACTCACAAGAGAGAGAGAACATGCTTAGGTAACAGTAAAAAGTTGTAATCAGTAAAAGGCCATGACAGTTACTAAAGAAATAAAACATAGGCTACTCAGTTTCCAATTTTTAGGATTGCATAAAAAGTATATTCATGAGTCAACATTTGTCTATTCGGATTCAGTGTGGGTGGGTTCATGCTATACATAGGGACAGGATCCCCCAATAGGTCATCCAGTTATGTGGTCAAAGAATAAGCATAGAGCAATATAATGACACCCCGTGTGCACGTTTTCTTTCCTTATTGCGGCTAAGGGACCCCTGAATGACCTGACCTCATATGTTATGCCCACATAAGGCCCCTTTCTTATGATAAGCATACCC